>OVAN01009110.1:0-17319 GCA_900406275.1 Anastatica hierochuntica | reverse complement strand
AAATAATCATTTAAAATATTATATATAGAGTAAAATACTACTTAAAAATAAAATGTTATAGACATACATAGAAAATGAAATATTAAAAGAAATGATATATTATTTCTATGTATTTAATTATTTAAAATATAATAAATTTTATTTTATTAATTTTCAATTAGTCCAAGATTAATGTGTTTTGAAAAAGTATTAAATGATATATGTATTTAATCATCTTAAATTTATGTGTTAGAAAAGAATATGATAATTTATGTTTTATTATGAAATTTATGATGATAATATGGAAAGTTTAAATTATGTACTAAATCACATGAATAGAAATAAAAAATTTTGGAAAATAAAAGAATAAACCTATTAAAAGGAAACTAATATTTAATTACATATATTATAAATTTTAACGATTTACATTACAAAAACCCTGATAAATAGCACCACAAAAGTTAATCTTTTCAAAACACACATTTACAATCTTTCCAAAAACAATTTAAAAGATACGTTCATTGTTTTATATGAAAATTCTCTTACAAGCTTCCAAAAATAATATTATTTTATGGGGAAAATTTTGCAACAAGCTAAGCCAAAAAATTTCTCTTTAGAAATTCTAATTTTTCTTCAACCTCACTATATAAGAGCATTTTATCTATTAATCCGAAATATCTATTTTCCTCTCAATTTATATATGTATTTTTTTATATTTTATTGGATAGTGTTCTGTCTGATTTTTTATTTTGATTATTTAGTTTTAGTTCATATTTCTTATATTATTTTCTTTTATAATGTTATTTATATTGACCGTAATATACTTTTCCTTTGATTTCAAATACGACCGTGATTTGTATAATAATGAAATTGTGAAATAAACTCAATAACAACTATATTTTGATTATTATAAAATAATCGAAGACATAAATATTTCGGATATAAAATCTAAAATAACTACTATATTTACGTATATAATTTTATGTTAAGTAGTTTTAGGCACTCGAAATATTATAATTCATGCCGAGATCGGTTTCTGTTTTTCGTGTATTGAAGTTTCGTATCCATACGAATATTTTATCAATTTCGGTATCAATTTTTTGGGTCGAATGCGCTTTAATTATTTGATCCAAATATTTTATTCACTCCTGCTTACACCCGCGAATTCGCGGGTACCACCTAGTACATTCTAAATCTGGCCAGATGCCGAAGATATTTATTTGTATACCTTTGGATGAAATTCTCAACTCGATGTTATGGACACCCATTTGTAAAATGATGAGCTTTTCTACTAATCGTAAAATAATCATCCTCGCTATTCTTATAGTGGTAACTACTCATGTTTCCGACTATGTGGGGCACACTCGTTTTTTCATTAGGGTGAGATCTAACCCGAAAAACTATTCAAGGCCGATTTTTTCGTGCACTTGTCTTTTGCTCATCATGAGCTTCATTGTGAAGGAATCTAGGGTTCCAGGATTTGAGTCAGTTTTGGGCTACACATCTTTTGAACAAAAATTTGGATCTGGTGGGTCAATCCAAATGAGTTCATGGGCCAGAACTACTTATGTCTCATCAGCTTCGGACATTGTTCACCTTACTCTAATGATGCGTTTCTGACCTTGCATATTTAAATCCTCCCTAATGGATGTTTCTGCCAATAAGGTAAGTTCCGTCATCGAAATCTATTCAGAAGTAATTAAAAATCGTCCCAAGGGCCATAATTGCCATTTTGTAGCCGGCCATAGTTGCCTTTTTCTCGTCGGTACTAGTCACGATGTGTATATATACCGAACCAACAATTGCTTGTCCAAAGGCCATAGATACCACTCTCTAGCCGATCATAAAAGAATTTCTCTCGTCAAAGTGATTATATGTCGAGCCAACAAGTTCTCTCCCGACGGCCATATATGCCATTTTCTAGATGCGAATGTTAATGGCTTAGTTAATGCTAGTTTCTCCACGAATAAAAGCATCGAGTTTCTCTTACGTCAACATGTTGAAATCTCTGGAGCTATCAAGATAAATGTTCTCTTTCCAAACCTCTCATCTGTCTGAGACTATTTCTCTCCTCCTTGATATCGGTTCGCGCTGGACTTTCTCATGGAATATGCCTAAGCCTGACAAAGATATTTTTTATTCAAGGGATTTGGGTCGCGAGAGTTATCTCTCTTCCTGCTCGTGACCACCCTTTTCAGGGGCCTAGTGTTTCGGCACTTCTGGCGCAAATATGGAGTTTTAAAACCACAGAGACCTTCGTGTCTCAACCATGACATTGGTGTACTTATTGGTTGGCAAGGAGCTTCCGACTATTCTTATGCATAGTGGTGGAGTATTTGACTATTTACCTCGTTTTTTTATGGTTGTACCTTTCATTTCCCTTGCTTGTTGTTTTACTTGTAATTCAGTAGCACGCTTTGTATCTCTCACACTTATAAGACCGGCGGGTCCCTTTGGTTTCTTCCTAGAGGAGATTTCTGTACTGCTAACTTAATGAAAAAAGTGTTTCGGTGAAAAAAAAATTAACAAATAAATCTCTCCTAAAAGATTATTAAAATAAAACTTATGACATATTGTTAGAGAAAATTTTGGACAAGATTCGTTTGTATCACTACGGAAGACAAAGACCGAAATATTTTTGTATTGATTCGTTGGTAAAAACAGAGATTACAAGACAATAAGAGCTAGGACCTTAGTTCTAATGTAGCCGCCTTACTTGGATCTAGTGTTTTAGGTCGTAGATTATACATCCTCAACTTAGGGTTTTGGTTCTTTTGTTTATAGTATATTGTTGTGTAGATCTTGTAGATATTCTGTCTGTAGATATTTTTAGAAATTCATCGATATAAAAATATTTCTTTATATCCATGTGGATTGCCTTTTACAGAGCCGAGCGTGTTGATGTTTCGTTTTTCTGGATGGTCTTTATCCGCACGTATAGCAGCGCTTTATCCGCGTGTATGCAAATCCTGTGCTAGCACTTCTCCTTGGATTTGTTACCAGGGACTAAGCAGCGCAAAAAATTATTTTTCCTCAAAAATTTGTCTCGTAAGCCGTGATTTCACGTAGTGGACTAAGCACTTCTCCTTCGCTAGAACTTCTCCTTGGATTTGTTTCCAGGGACTAAGCAAAGGAAGAACTTATTTTTCCTCAACAATTTTTCCCTTATGCCGCAATTTGAGGTAGTGGACTAAGCACTTCTCCTTTGGTAGCACTTCTCCTTGGCTTTGTTACCAAGGACTAAACAGAGGAAGAATTTATCTTTTCTCAACAGTTTGTCCCTTAAGCTGCGATTTCACGTAGTGGAGTCGTGGGTTAACTTTGTCACTCTTGATCGATTTCTGCCTTTGACTCGAGATTAATCTTATTTGCACTGATTTAGCGATTTTATGCTACCCCAAGGGCAAGATGTCTTGAGCGCTGGTCTGCCGCTCTTTTGGTTGTAGTTATGATTTTAGATTTGGAAAATCTCTGATCGGATTTGATGGCAGACCCCACATTATTTCAAATTCGAGCATGCACTCGAAGATTGTGGAAAAATTACCGTAAATTCTTTCCATCTCTTCCATTTCCTTCATTCGAGATTTCAAGTTATGTTGCCCCCAATTCTTGTGATCTTTCGGTGGATTAGAGCTCGCGATTGTACTATCGTTTGCTTCACCAAACAAGATTCAAACTGGTAAGGGCCAAATCCTCTTTTTGGTGGTCGTCTCTTAGGGTTTTACAACTTCCTTTCATTTTTTGTCATAGAGAAGATGGCCAATCGTCAGATGCTCCGTTCCTTTGAAAGTGACTGGTGACTTGTTGAAGCTTCTCCTTCTATACAGCGCATGGCTCCCAAAGGGGCTAACCCTTCCTCTGCTCCTCAGGTAGCCAAACTAGAGCTCCCTCTTTGTGAGTTTATAGCGTCACCTTTTCACGGCAAGGCCATGGATGTTTTTTCATCATGGATGACGAAGTTTTTCGTGGCCCTTAACCATTTTCAGGCGGACTTATTGAAGGTAATAATCCTTTTACCTTCTTCCTTGGCCCGCATATGATTTATCGTGTTCCTCCTGTCGGTGATCACATTGGCTTTGATACAAACAATATCTCTCTAATGGCACCAGTGAGCCGGACAGGGGGAAAGCACATGAGCTTAGAGCGCCAGCTTAAGAAGGAGCGAACCGAGCTGTTCTCTACAAAAAAGATGATCTAGTCTCTGGGAAAGGAGCAGACCAATTCTCAGGAGAAGGCAGAGGGCTAAAGCTTAGTGTGGCCCTACTATCGTCGGAGGAGGAGATCTTGAAGAAGACCAAAGAGGATCTATTGAAGAGAATCTCCAATATTCGACAAATAATGTCTACTTTCTTTTAAGTGATGGACATGGCAATTCACAGTGGCATGGTGATAGCGCATTGGTTTCTTATGTGCGAGTCTTACATGAAAAATACCAGCACCTGAAGACCTGATAGTTGATAGATGGTCACTCGTAAAGCTCATTTTTAATGTTATCATGGTTTAACGGGGTCTCTGGCTCATACCCTTCACCTGAAAGGATTGAGGAAAGAATTCGACAGATACTCTATGAGAGTTACATAGTCGATACAAAATAATCAGATTCTTGTATATTTTACTAATAAAATTTTATGCAAGGCAAGACATTTTCTTTTAAAGGGAATAATGATAGAATCAATATGTATGATTGCTTGACTAGATCCATCTATGATTACTACATCGTCACCACTATGGTATGGCTGATGAAGGGAGAGATTGTGAAGGTATGATGTGATATAATGAGTCACTCCGCTATCAGCTAACCAAATTTTTTATATGTAGGGAGAAGCTACTTCCATGTTAGCTTTCGGGTGCAAGAGCATGAACAAACTCGAAGGGGGCTAAATAGCTTGAAAGGAACATAGATGATTACACCTTTTTGGCAGCTCAATACCATCTAGAACTTTCATATAAATTTCGTTATCCAGTGGACCATACAAATATGCTGTTACTACATCCATTAATCTCAAATCTAAATTTTCTTTTATAGCCAGGCTTATTAAATATCGAAATGTAGTAGCATCCACCACATGGGAGTATGTCTCCTCATAATCTATTCCTGGTCTTTGTGAGAATCCTTGGGCAACTAGCCGTGCTTTATATCTCATGATTTCACCATTTTCATTTCTCTTTCTCACAAAAACTCATTTGTGTCCAACTGGTTTGACACCAACAGGTGTTTTAATTATTGGGTCAAATACATCTCTTTTCTTTAGAGAGTTTAACTCCACGTCTATAGCTTCTTTCCATTTATTCCAATCATTTCGTTGAGTGCACTCTATGATGGACGTGGGTTCATGTTCCTCACATTTTTCTATGATTTCAAGTGCTACATTGCATGCAAATTTATCATCAATGTCGACATTTTTCCGGTTCCATTGTATTCCAGACATGACATAATTCATTGACATCTCATTATTATCAGAACCATCAGTACCTTGAAGCTTGGCGACCCAAGCCTCAGTATTTGGTACTTTAGGTTCGTCCATATATGTGGTTTCCTTAACCTCGAATATAATTTCAGCACTTTTCTTTTTCCGAGGATTCTTATCTTTGGAACCAATTGGTCTACCACGTTTTAAACGTGTTATAGACTCTGTAGCCACTTGATTGTGTCCTTCTTGGACATCAATTCTAATTGGTGCATTTACAGCTGGTGTATGTGACTTTGTCACTCTATTCTGGTCAGCAAAAGAATCTGGAAATTGATTAGCTAGCTTTTGGAAATTTATTATCTTTTGAACTTCTAGTTCAAATTCTAGAGTCTGAGGATCTTGCCAATTTAAATTTGTTTGATTCCATGTAATTTCTTTTACCAGCTTATTTTCTCCCCCTAATGTTGGATAGGTAGATTCATTAAAATGACAGTCTGCGTACCTAGTCTTAAATAAATCATCAGTTGTTGGCTCAAGGTACTTAATTATTATGGAAGATTCATATCCAACATATATCCCCATCCTCCTTTGAGGACCCATCGTAGTTCTCTGTGGTGGTGCAATTGGTACATAAACGGCACATCCAAATGTTTTAAGATAGGATATGTCTTGCTCTTGACCCGAAATTAATTGTGATGGGGAATACTTATGCTCACTAGATGGTCTGATGTGAATTAGTTCTGCTGCATGTAATACTGCGTGTCCCCAAGCTGAGATCGGGAGTTTTGATCTCATTAGCAATGGTCTAGCGATTAGTTGTATGCGTTTTATAAAAGATTATGCTAGACCGTTTTGTGTATGTACATGTGCCACAGAATGTTCAACTCTTACCCCCATGGACATACAATAAGCATCAAATGCTTGAGACGTAAATTCACCAGCGTTATCAAGGTGTATAGTTTTCAGAAGAAAGTCTGGAAAGTGGGATTTTAATCGAATTATTTGAGCTAGTAACCTCGCAAACGCCAAATTGCGGGTTGATAATAGACATACATGCGACCATTTTGTGGACGCATCAATGAGTACCATGAAGTACTTGAACGTCCCACACGGTGGGTGGATAGGTCCACAGATGTCGCCTTGTATTCTTTCCAGAAAATTTATTGTTTCTTTGGTTACTTTGACTGGTGATGGGCGAATTATGAGCTTCCCTTGTGAACATGCTTCACACGTGAGATTCTTAGGGACAACTTTTCTATTTTTCAATGTGTGCCCGTTTGAATTCATTATTAATTTTCGCATCATGTTCAAACCGAGATGGCCTAATCGGTCGTGCCAAAGATTGAAATTTTCGGTGAGCATTTTACTTACTGCAACATTAGCCTCAATCATACTGATCTTAGCATAGTAAAGAAAGTGTAGTTTCTAGGATTTTCTTATTGCCTTGGGCGTTTTCAATGATTTGAAGGAACTCTTTGTTGCCTTCTCCCTTAGTCTCAATATGGAAACCATTTATTCTTATGTCTTTAAAACTTATTAAGCTTCTTTTAGAGCTGGGTGAATATAGTGCATCGATTATTTCTAGATGCGTACCCTTAGGCAAAATTAGATAGGCTTGACCATAACCTTCTATTAGATTGGCTATATCTGCGATTGTGCTAATGTTTGCCTTTTTCAGTGTTAGGTTTACGAAATATCTTTTGTCTCTTAAAATCATGTGGCTTGATCCACTGTCCACCACGCAAATATCCATGTCATCCGTCATTCTTCAAAATAAGAATCATAGAATTAATGAAGTAATTTTGGATGATGTTTTTAGAGACAATTTTCGAAAATTTTCATTCTATTAGTTAAGTTTGGATTTCGTTTGGTGCAAAGAAAATAGTTCAAAGAAATAAGATAAATTCAAGGAACAAATTCATAGAATCCAAGAAAGCCCAAATAAAGCACAAAAACAAAGGAAACACAAATGATGTTGAAAACAACTCTATTCTTTTAAACAGTCTGATGTCTCATAGTCCAACAGATCATCTTTTTCATGGTCAAAATCTTCTTCGCCATCCTCATAGACCAGATTTGCTTCAGGATTCTTCCCTTTTAACTTTTCTTGGTAGAGATCTACAAAATTCTTGGGAGTCCTGCATGTCTTGGCCCAATGGTTACCCAGTCCACACCGATGGCACACTGATTTTGCTTGTACATCTTGTTTGTGAGCGTGATTTTGTGCCTTAAAAGAAATACCACGACCTCTGCCTCGGCCGCGACCAAAGTTGGCTTGGAAGCCGCCACGGCTAAGGTTATTTTGATAACCTCGGTCGTATTGGTTCCATTGTCCACGGCCAAATTGGTTGCCTTGGCCACGGCCGTAACCTCGGCCCCGTCCCTGTCCTCGACCGCGGCCACGACCACGACCACGGTTATAGTTCTGGACGGCCATATTTGTTTCTTTACTAGCCTCTGCGACTGTCTGTGCCTCTGGTAGTGGAGTTGAACCTGGAGGTCTCATTTTACTATTTCTCATTAGTAATTCATTATTCTTTTCAGCGAGCAATAAACATGCTATCAGATAAAGCCCATTCTGCGGTATTGCTGTTGAAGGAATACGTTACTTGTGTGAAAAGTAGAAAAGGTCTTTTCCAGCATATCCTTTTCTGTAACTTTCTCGCCACATAGTTTCAACTTGGAAATATTTTGAATAAGGCTGAGTTATAATCTTCCACGGACTTGAAGTCCTGGATTCTTAGATTCCTCTAATCATATATAGCTTGTGGTAAAATCACCGTTCTTTGGTGATCATATCTCTTTTTTAATTCTTTCCATAGGTCTAGTGGGTTTTCAATAATTAAATATTGGTCTTTTAGACTCTCAACAATTTGATGGTGGATAAGTAAGATAGCTTTGTATCTTTCCTTTTCACTTCACTCGTTTCCTTCGGTGATACATTCACCGAGGCCTTTGGATTTCAAGATAATTTTAGTGTCTAGTGCCCATTGCAAGTAATTTTCTCCTGAGAGATTTAGGGCAGCAAAATCTATATTGTTGATTTTCGACATCTTAAAAACATAGATTATGTGATAAGATCTTTGAACCGTGTAATGTGCTCAATTGGCCATTCGGCCAATGGTTTAGGTCTTGGCCAAGGTTTGATTTTGGCCAAGATTTGGTTTTGGTTTAATTTTGGACACGGCAAGTTAAGTGCACCAAACATGCCTCACGGCCAATCATGCCTCACGGCCAAACATGCCTCACGGCCTAGCATGCAATTTTCTATATGTTCATGCGGCATACGGATATGACGCAAGCCTAGCATCCGAATTCTAACAATCAATCAATCAAGCAAGCATCATAGAATTTATGCTAGCAACCTATTAGATCATACAACCGGTTTTAATTCAAAGAATCAATTCGATTTTATCATGCAATATCTGGTTTATTGTCAAATTCGGTTTAAATTCTTTTATCATGCAATATCCAATTCGGTTTAATGCTTTTAATTTCAAAATAAGCCAAATTACATGCTGGTCCGATTTTAATTCAATTTTATAACATGTGAACAATCAATCTACCTAGCATGTGATTTGACCTTAGAAGCATTCAATCGGTTCAATCAAACAATCAAGCAATTTTAAGCATGAAATTTGTGAGCCTAGCATGCGAAAATTCTAAATTCATTATTAGCATGTGATCATATTAATTTTAGATTCTACCATGCGATTCAGACTAGTTCAAAAAATATAAAACAAATTTCAATCAAAGCATGCAATACACAAGGCAATGTTCATCGATTTTTAATCATTGCCTTTTGCAATCTGATTATGTTTTGTAATCATATCTAGGTATTTCATTGCTTTTAATCCTTGCCTTTTGCAATCTGATTCTGTTTGATACTCAAATCTAGGTATTTAGAGTTTTAAAGTATGATCATCTTTTAAAATTGATTCGAGCAAGAGACACTAAACACTAAACAATCCTAAATCCGAAAAACAAAACAAAAACCCTAAACAAAAATCCATAGCTCATTGCCGCACCTCTCTCCGAGAAACAAATCTGAGTTTCTCGTGCATCCGAACGTGATTCTCGTGCATCCGAACGTGAATCTCATGCATCCGATCATCCAGATCATGTTCGGGACCCGTTTCGTGTGCAGCTCGTGTTCCAGCATGTGTTTGTGAGAAATCCAGACCTTAGCTCGCGAAATCCAACCTGTAGCTCGTGATCAAGACATAGATCGTGAGCCTCCAGCTGTTCGTGACTTCCAGATCGCGCTCGGATCGTGTTCGGGACCTGTTTCGTGCTGATAATGTGTTGTAAAACTAAGAGAATCGAAACTTGTAATTGTATTAATGAATAAAGAGAGCCCTTATATAGGGAGATACAACAAAGCCAAAGCCAACTAAGAAATCTAGTAAGAGATAAACATAAAGGAAACTTGGTCACCAAGTCAAGTTTATAATGGGCATAATACTAAAGTGGGCATGTGCCAAGCCCAATGGACTTTTGGTTATGACAGCCACTAAATAGTTCATAACATAATCATATATGCTATATTGTATTATTGTTGAAGTAGTTATGATGAGATCAGGTAAAAAAAAATTAATGACTTTAAACTCTGTTATGAATAAAAACAAAAGAAAGAATATTATTGTCTTCAAAAAAAGTTTTCTATTGAAAGTTAAAGTTTGTATGTTTTTAAAATTTAATAAATCTCATCCAAGAATTCTTTGCATCATTCTTTAAATTCAGTAAATGCCGCAAATATCTTTATGACTTCTTCATCTTCCGTATCAATAAACAAAGCTTTTGAATGGCAAAGGGACAAAACTAAACACAATTAACATGAGTTTACCTCACCTAACCAACAAAAGAAGATCAAAACCGATAAGTCAAAAAAACAATAAATAATGAAAAGAATTCCAAACACCAACCCAAGAAAAAATTTAAAGCTAAAATATCCAAAATCCAATTCTAAGCACTTTTTTCCAAAAATGTTGCTGAGAAAACTGTCAGCAGACCTTTCCCTACTTAGGTAGTGAATGGTGACATCGTGTGGGACGTTTTTTACACTTTTCTGTCGATCCCACAAGTGTGTTGCCATTCAACTACACAAAAGTATTGCTGTGCGGTTTTTGTTAGTTTATTATTAAAAATTAAAACTGTCAAGTGCGGGACAATATAACAAAAGAAAGTTGTGATTCTTCTTAAACAGTAATAACACACCTTTTTGCTAGTGTTTTCTTTGTCCAAGGGCGTTATTTGTAATTACATATACATATACATATATTATGTAATTAATTGAGAAGCTATCCTAATTCATCTACCTGCTAATAGAATTCTTTAAATTATTTTATTTCACTACATTATTATAAAGATAATATTTAGCTCCTAATATTAATTATTAATTCTCGTCATATTAATTATTGGGTACCCAAAATTATCTGAAATATAATAATAAACTTAAATATATTAATTATTTTTTGATCTAATATCCAAAAATATTCCGAACATTTGAAAAAAATACAAATTATTTTAAAATAATAAAAATATCTTTTTCTGAGTAACTCTTGCGTTGAAAAAATATTCTTCCATCCAAAAGAGGGTGAGTGAGGTTTCTTAGCATTTAATGGATGTACTTTCCTGAAATATATTCCTCGTAAAACGCGTGCAACCAATGAATCGGAAAATTGGATTAGTCTCATGTTGTACTTGATTTAATAATTAAAAATTTTGTATGTTAGATTAATTATTTTTATGAACTTTTTTTAGTAATAAAAAATAATATTTTATTTTATTTAATTACATTAATTCTACAAATACATTTGTTTCTATATTATTAATGATCTGCATCGTTTGTTTTTTTTTACCAATCAACACACTTATTCCGCACCGCAAATTGTTTCACCAATCAAACATTATTCCGTACCGCTTTTTTGCAGAAACCACACTTGTCCCGCATTCCGCACATACCGCAGTTAAACCGCACCACAGTTTAGATCCGCTTTTCCCGCACTCTTAAAACATTTGTCACCATTTGGACCTTTAGAGTCCATGATCAAAGAATCGAGTGCATAAGCAAATCTAACAAAAGAAATCATATACATACAAAAAAAACAATATTTCTTACATTTTTTCTGCCACGCTTCTGAGATTTATTCGAACGTGTTTTGTCTGGTTAATCCAGAAAAACACATAAACACAAAGAAAAAATCATGTCATACTAAAGAAAAAGTTAACAACCCGAAGAGATTGATAATTAAGAACGTAACAGTGAGAAGAAAAACCTTGGTATGCTTTACAGTCTTGCCATATCGCCAATTCGATTGTAAGGACTCCCAGCAAGACCAAACGGATTGCACGAGATCTTGTAAAATGATCCATCAATAATATCCATCATTAGTAGATATTTTATTTCTTTGGTTATTATTTTTTGGACCTCAAAGTTCATATTGCTTGAAGTTCTTATTCAATGGTTCAAAATTAAATTCTCCAGAAATCTAGACAAACAAAAAGATAAGTAAGTTAATGTTGTCATTGTGTTTAATGGATACAAAAACAAGGGAAAAACAAATGCTTCTGAGTTAAGGGACATCATGTATGTAAGAGAAACATGAGAGTACCTGCTAAAGAGATATTGGAATAGACAGAAATGTGGTAAAAAAAGGCTTTGTATATCAGAGGAAAATGACTCGAGCAAATTTGATGTTAAGGAAAGGTTTATTGAAGCTTGATAAAGTGCACCGTAAGGCATATACTGCTAATCAGGATTAGACCAAGAATCATAGAAAATTCGAACTGGGAAAATGAGGCTGCGCAAGGGGATTTGAAGCAATATGTAATCTCACATCTACTGGTGCCTTAACCGAGTCAAAATTTGTAGTAACTTGGGGTTTGTTTAGCTTTTCATTAGCGAGGAACTCTTTGGCGTGTCTTAGCACCGTATGGACTAAGTGAATTTTTTTAATAAAGTCTTGTTACAAGAAACAAACACTACAAGAAATAACGTCAATTGCAAGGAATAATTTCCTCGCAAATTCCTAGCAAATGGTGATTTGCGAGGAAACGGAGGCAATCATTAATCGTTAGTCGCAAATTACCTTTTCTCGCAATTTCCTCACAAATTTGCGACCAAAAAGGTTAGTCGTGTTGTGCTCGCAAAATTGCAAGGAAATTGCTACCAAAGAAAATGCAAAAAATTTGCGAGAGAAATAGAAATCACAAATTAATGAGAGGAAAATGCGAGTAACAAACGCATTTGCTAGCAATTTCGTCGCAAAATATTGGGACGAAATTGCGAGGAAATAGGAGTCTCTCTCGCATATTCCTCGCAATATTTTGCGAGGAAATTGCGAGTAAAAAAACCATTTCGTCGCAATTTTGTCGCAAAATTTTGTGACCAAAACGCGAGGAAATGCATCTGTTTCTCGCATTTTCCTTGCAAAATATTGCGAAGAAATTTCGAGGAATTCTTCGAAATTTCCTCGCAAAATGTTTGAATTTTTTTAAAATTAATTGAAATATGTTTAATAAAATTTAAATAAAATAAATGAAAATAATTATAAAATAAAATAAAAATATAAAGGAAAATTAAATATATTATAAAATTAATTTTAAAAATAAAAATTAATGTTCAAAAATTATTTTACAAAACAAAAATAAATACTAAAATCTAAACATCATCTCTCGGCGTCTGTTGCTGCTGTTGCGGCTGCTGCTGCTGAACCTCCGAGGCGTACTGAGCAAACACAGAGTTTTATTCCGCAAGCCAACTGAAAAGGCGAGAATGAACGCTAACTTGCTGCTCATAGCTGACCATCTTCGATTGAACAACACTGTCCTCCTCGCGAGCCGCGTTAGCTTCTTCGCGAGCTGCGTCAGCAGCTGCACGAGCCGCCAGAAGCTCCTCTTCGGCCCTCTTCAGCTTCTCCACAAGTGAATCCGAGTAGACACTTGGATGCTCAACACCAGCTGCAACTGGAGAGGCCTCAGATTGGAGAGACCCAACACCAAAAAACTGACCTTTCGACAGAAGAAAACAAGAAACGTTAGTAAACATCTTATAGAATTAAAAAAATCAAAATATGTATTAAAATTAATTACTACTTACCTCCGCGAAAATCTTGTTCTTCTCGAACTGGGAAAGACCCGTAGACTGGATGAAGCTATCTGTGCACTCCATCGAAAGAGACATCTCTGCATCGTCGATCCTGCGGCGGATATGGATCGAGAGCTGCACGGACTTCGCATCTACAAAGGTGTCGTCCAACTTCTTCTTCGTCTCTTCTAGCACGGCTAGAAGATCGGCAACGTCGGCACCTTCCTTAGCCTTATTTAACATTATTTACATTATTTAATTTTTTTAAAAATATTAACAACAATTTAGTTTTTTTATAAAATATTTAAATCATTTAATTATTTATTTTAAAATATTTAAAAAATTAAATACTTACGATTTTTCGGGTCGTGGCCCTGAATGAATCACGTCCGGCTGTATGCGTCGGCTCCGCCCTATGCGTCTCAGGGTTCTTCCGGGCCACGGTGCCCTGCTGGCCCCTCAAAACGTGTCCCCCTCCCAATGAGCGACTAGCTGAAGCAAGACGTCGTTGTCCATCCAGTTTGGCCTCCCGTTCTCGAGCCCTTGACGAGCCCATTTCTTCTTCCATCGATGGTCTTGGTCCGCGAGGTGGTCTTTCACTTTGTTCTCGAACACCTCCTTCACCTGTTCGTCATAAGTTCGGTCCCAATTGTACGATTGCTGAAAAAAAGCAAACATTAAATATTTAATATTTCAAAATAAAATTAATATTAAAAATTTAAATACTTACGATGAACGCATTGAACTATGCATCGAGAATGGACTGAGGCACCTTGCTTATGCTCGTGTGAGGCCCTCTGAACTGATGCTGGAAGATCTTCGTGACCTTTTGCGAGACCTTCCCGTCGTCGTCGAACCTGAAAAAAAAAAGGGTCAAATTAGTAGATAATACAAAAAATATGAAATTGAAAATAAACCTTCAAAAAAATTACCAGAATGTCCCGGGAGGTTCCCGAGGGTGAAGTCTGGGCAAATCAGCCCGAGCTGGACTCCAGAGAAGACCCTCACGAGAAATCCCCGGCGGGTGTGGTGTCGGGGGCTGTTGCGTCGGAAATGACGGGGACGTCTCGGGAACGCGTCCTGAATTGGAAGCGCCCGTACCCAACGTCTGTCCCGACGCAGACCTATCTAACGTCCGTATATAGGCATCGAGGTCAAAACGGTCGTCCTCCTTGTACATAATTATAGAAATTTAATTTTTAAAAATAATGGTCATGTAATATAAATTTTTTTTAAATATTTTATAATTTAATATTGATTAAAAAATATTTTAAAAGTTTGTAACTTCAACTTTAATTATTTAGAAAAATAGTTATGTATACAAATTTTGTTTTTACATTTTTATAGATTTATATTAAATATTAAAAATTATTAATAAATTTTCAACATATAATTATTAAATAGAATAGTTTATGTTATATGTTTCATTCAAAAAATATTTACTAATTATTTATCTAAACCACCTAAATATAATAATTATAACATCTAATTACTATCTAAACCACCTAAAATTTTTGTATCTTTCTAAATACTAACTAATATTAAACAAATAACTTTAAACCTTACATTGAAGTTATTTGGATCCAAGGAGGAAAGGAGAGTGAGAGGGTTAGAGAGAGATTTGTTTTTTAGATAGAGAGAGAGATTTGGGCAAGTGAGGAGAGAAAGAGGTGGTGAGGATATATATTTGTTTTTTAGACAGAGAAAGAGATTTGGGCGAGTGAGGAGAGAAAGAGATGGTGAGGATATATATATATATATATATATATTTTGTTTCCTCGCAAGCGGTCGCTAATTCCTCGTAATTTTTTGGGGATTTAGAGTTTTGGTTTTCAATCTGGCGCAAAAAATTGCGACGAGATTGCGAGGAATCCTCGCAATTTTTGGCGAAAGTTTCGACAAACCGCGTGAATTAAATACAATCCGGAAAAAATTGAGAGGAATGTGCGAGGATTCCTCGCAATTTCCTCGTAATTTTTTGCATGGTCGGTTTGCGAGGAAATTGCGAGGATTTCTCTCAGATTCCTTGCAATTTGTGGCATTTATTAATTACAAGGTTTAAGGTTTAGTGTTCCATATTTCTCGAATGTTTGAAAGTGCTGATAACAACTACTTTAATCTTCCTTGACCTTTTATTCAGATAATCAATGATATCGTAAAAAATGTAAACAAATTACGAATGTTCATATGAGTTCTTTCGAAAGTTATAACGTTATAAGGTAAACTTCAGTTTTTGTATAACTTCGAAAACGCACATGTTATCATTTGATTTTGTTTTTGTTTTTTTGTACTTCTGGAAGAATCATTTAGATAACTGGTTGATTCGTGTAACTATTCGTAGTTTAGAGTTTAGGGTTTACATTTTAGGATTTAGTGATTAGGGTTTAATGTTTAGGGTTTAGGGTTTAATGTTAATGGTTTAATGTTTAAGGTTCAGTGTTTAGGGTTTAGGGTTTAGGGTTTAGCGTTTAGGGTTTTAGGTAATTATTTGCGAGGAGATTGGGAGGAATCGTCGGAACTTCCTCGCAATATATTGCAAAGAAATTGCGAGGAATCCTCGCAGATCCTTCGCAATTTCTTTCACTATATATTAATATTAATTACAATTAGTGACATGGTACAACATGTCTTGTTCTTGTCTAAAAACGACAAATTCACTAATATAAAGAACAGTGACATTAGTCTTACTACAAGTTCGTAGAGATTAACAGAGACAACTTCCCGTGCTTCTATTTTCTTAGAGAGCAGAATGTTATTAACAAAATCAGCTACTTCGATTTCATCTATTTCTATAGGAAGATCTTCGTTTTTTTTTCTTTGCATAAAAGTTTGAGGTGAAGATGAACAAAAGAAATTTTCATTAAGTACTTTGAATACAACATTAATTACTACACAACATCAATCATCATCAGAGGGATCGTCAGATACATAAACTAAATTGTTTTCTTAGTCCTTGTCCGAGTATTCGTCTTTAGCTTCGTCTTCCTCCTCCTCAGATTCACCGATAATATCATCGTTTTCACTTGATGGAACATCTTCCGCTTCTCTAGATGATGAGTCAACATGTATGACTTCTTCTGTTGATTTAATCAGATCAGCCGTCACTTGGCCTTCTATGTCTTCTTGTAAAACAACATCATCTTCCGCTCCGATAATATGACCCCTTGGACCGACATGGATCACAGAAAGCCATTTCTCCCGTCGTTCTATTACGCATGGATACGGGACGAATGTCACTTGCTCTGCCTGGGATGCGAGAACAAACGGTTCGAATTTTTTATACCGTTTGTTCGCATTTATGGATGTAACCCCCAAATTGTCTACTTGTATTTCATGCCCAACAATTGGGTCATACCAGTCGCACCTGAACAACACACATCGTAAACCCACTAATCCGGGATAACTAACTTGTAAAATCTGATTAATAACACCATAGAAGCCCGATTAAACCCGTACACAAATGCCGTAATTTGCAGTTGACTTCCGGGAACCGTGTTGATAAGTTTGAAATGTATACCCGCGGGTGAAGTACATCGGTGCAGTAACTATATGTGCAATAGGGTACTGAACGAGTTCGTGGAACCAAAGAGAGAAAGGAACATCACTATATACATTGTTCACCTGAAATGATTGACATATATATTAGACTTGTTTACAAATTAAACCATTATGGTATGTAAACATTAAATTAAAACGCTCTTAAGNTTAAGACTTACATAGAATTGTAGCCACTTTGCGAAATCTCTTTCTTTGTACTTATCGTACTCCTGATTCAGCAAATTGGGATATGACTCCCTAATTTGTGAATCAAATAAGTTGCAGTAATTAATTGGTTTTTAG
>OVAN01009109.1:0-17322 GCA_900406275.1 Anastatica hierochuntica | reverse complement strand
CAAACGCTAGAATATATATTCTACTGATTACTCTTTGATCTACCTAACGTTAGAATATGTAATCTGGCTATTACAAAATGTGACGCGTTATGCAGATTTGTTTTTCTATCCACTATACATTGTTCTACCCGATCTAGAAAACGTATTGGACCTAAATAACGAAAAAAAGAAAATTTTCATGTTGTAATAATTTTGTTTCCTAAATCTATCTTAAATATATCTAAATCTAAGAATATCTTTAATAAACCTAAAATACATGATATGTCGTTTTTTGCATCAAAAATATCGACTTTTTCTCAATTTCATCGTCTTCTTCGTTTGGATTTTTCATCATCTTTTTAACATGGTTCTAGTCTACGTTAAATCGGATGAATGGATACCTAGTTGCAGTGATCAGTGGAATTTCGTTAAGGAATTTTTGAGGTTAAACTGTTTTTGTCGACCGCAAAAAAACACAAGTGCAATATGTTAATGCGTTAAGAACCACAAAAATATTGATACTTGCAAACTGAAACATATGAACATAATGACGCAAAATGAATGAACCTCTCGGATAGAGTTTGCCTTCTCTAGAATCACACTTATATTGTTGTTTATGGTAGCTTCAGTTGATGATGATGTCCTTGTCATTACCACAGGTCTCAGGTTGAATTGTTGTAACACAATATAAATTCAAAAGGATGTTTTTCGATGATTCAAATTGCGGTAACAAAAATTATTTAGAACTTGATTTTAGCCTTAGCACAAAAATAAAAGACTCACTTTTGTTCTGATTTGATGCAAGAAGTCTCCAGCTTCCTTCTCCTTCGTGTTACCATGACTTTGCTTATAATAATCATTCCTCACATTGTTCTTCTGAGTTACCTATCAATCACCACGTTAAACTCCTTATTTCGAAAGAAAATGGAGAACAACATTGAAAAAAACTTATTTCTCCATACTTTTGGTTTCTGGTTTATGATCAGAAGCAGTGACAATGTTTGGTTCTTCTTTCCTGAGAGCAGGTAAAGAATTGCTCTTTTCAAATGCGCGCATGAGAGCGTCCTTTAGAGACTGCTTGTTGTCTTCCTCAAATCTTGTCGATGGTGTTTTTGAAACCATCCACTGTAACGGTGGGAGCGGCGGTGGTGAAGGCTCAGCTGGATTTTGGAGGTATGAGAGGTTTCCAATCGAATAACCATTTGATGTTTCAATCCGTGGAGATGGAACGGGAACTGTTGAAGCTTCAGATTTGATACTGAGAAAAGGATCATAGACCTCTTGTTGGCTCTTGCTTTTGAGGTTAAATTGTTTTTGTCGAAAAAGGAAGAAGAAGAAACCTTGTTAAAACGCAATTTGTTGTCCCGTTTTTGATTTTTTTTCTTATTTTCTTTTTTTTAATAAATATAAAAACTATTTTAATTAAATCATAATTTCTTAATTCTATGGGCAAAATCGGATTTAACAAAAATAAAATACTACTGTGACAAAAATATGACTCAAAATTCTAAAGGCACAAATCCAATTTGAGAGTGTCCCATTTTTCTCATTTTCCCTAAAAAATCATGTTTACAAATTCTCATCTTAGATTCTCTTAATAAGTTTTTTTGAAAAAATCAAATAATTATATTTATTTTAAAAGTAAATGAAAAATCATAAAAAATTGTCTAATTTTTACAATTATTATTTTAAAAATAATCTAAAATACTATATATTTTGAAATAAACAATATTTTCTTAATTATATAATACTAATATATATTTATTTAGCTATATAATAAAGAATATATTTATTTTAGAAAAATAAAAACTAAAATATCTAAGAAAAGTAATTTAATTCTATAAATAATAAAAGATAAATAATTAATAGTTTAGATTTTTTTAATAAAATTTTTTCAACTTAATAAATTATTTAAAACTAATATAAACACAAAACATAACTATCTTTAAAATCATATTATATGTGATCTTGCAGAATATACTTCTGTATTGTAATTCTTTTTATAATGTTATTTTCTCTAAAACATACTATAATTTTCGACGTCAAAAATACTATAGTTTTCTAATTTTTCCTTTTTAAATCAAATACTATAGTTGAAATTATTTTAAAGGAGATGAACCTACTACAGGTTAATTAAGATTAATATTATCATAAAAATGTATGATTTAGTTCACCACGGGTTAAAAAGTTTAATTTAAATATATACATTTACAAATTTAAATTATGTAACAAGTGTAATGATATTTTTAAAATTCACTTATCACCAAAATAGTATCCCACAAATTGTGCGGATCAAAACCTAGTTTCTAATTAATCAGTCAGCCTCAAAAAATTGATCTTTTACCTTTAATATTTTGGTAACAAATTTGAAGTGATATACTCCCTTTGTTTCATTATATAAATCTTTTGAGATAAAATGAAAAATTTAAGAATATTTGTCTTTTTGTATTGAAAAATATTATTTATATCTACACAAAAAGAATTCAACCAATAAGAAATTTTTTTTAGTTATTATTCGATTAAATAAACCAAAAATTTACTTAGATATTTGAAGAAGACTTACAAAATGGAACAAAAATAAAAATCTAAAAAAACTTATAAAATAGAAGAGAAGGATTATTATCAATTTTGCCAAAACATATTGAGCTCCCGGAGCATGTTGAGCAGCCGGGAATTTACAAAGTTGAATACATTTATAGTTGTTGAACAAATTTTTGTTACTCTACTAGATGAAATGATAGCCTTTTCTTTAACTTGCAAAATGATTCCTTAATCAATATTGAAAGGACTAATTAAAGATAATTTTAATTTAAGCAGCATTTAATATTGCATCTAATCATAACTGAATTGATTAGACACTTCATCTAACTCGTTTTGGTCCAAACGGTAAAACATCAAATATCTTATACAGTTAACTGCAGACAGAAACGGATTTGCTGATCATGTATATCGATGGATTCTGTTAGTTTAAATTAGTTTATTTTACAAAGAATGATTATTGGTGAGGACTTGATCGATCACCTAACACGAAGCTTTGGCTACTGGATGCAAAATATTTTTCATTAACTATGAATTTGACCTAAATTCTTTAAGCCAATCTAGAGAATAGATGCAGTTGACCGATATATATATATATATATGTATGTATAAATTTTCGCACAATATAACTATGAAAGGAAAAAAGTCTATAATTTGTTTAATATTTTCAAGGAATATTTATATAGCTATAGACGTCCAGATTCGACTTTTATATATATAACATGATACATATTTGGATAATGTAATTTGATGAAGTTATTGATTACCCTATAGCATATAAATTGGCGTTGGAATAGTATGTGTATCAAAGCAGGTTATTATGTTCGGAGTTGGGACGGCTAAATAACGTTCATATCAATAGTATGCGAAACATTTGGTCAACTTTTAATTGAAGCCACGTATATATAATTTTGCTTAAAGCACATATTTATTAATAAATTAGTGAGAGAGGTTAATAAACTTCTATAGGTTCAAAACTTTTTAATAACCACAAAAAATGAAAAGAAATGGAATGGTACCAACTTTCGGTGGAGATATTACTAATTCAACTCATAATAATCCTACACATGTATATTAAATCAAAATTCTAGTAATTGTGCTAAAATCATCCATACAATATATATGCCATACCAAGGTATATATGCATAGTTCTATATAATAACAAGAGCTAGGTTTAACTCTCTCACACTTTACTGAATAAGTCGTGTGTCCATTGCACAAAGTTTTCATAAGCTTTATGATGGTACGTAGCTCAAAGAAATGTTATACAAACATAGACGCCTTATGCTCTACAAATATCCCAAGGATATGCAGTTATATATGTACACAAAAGGCATACATATGTAATCAAGCACATATACCCATAAAGATATATATAGACACACAAATGAAGCACACATATATACAAGATGGGTGCAATATAAACACCACCAAACTTATATAACTAATTAAAGATGTTTGTGAGAACAGATTATTATTTAAAAGTGACCATTGAAATTAGCCAACATGGAAATAGGGACGACGCATAGTCCTTTACTCCTCAAATCCATATTATTGTCATTATTGTTGTTGTTGTTTCCTTCTCTGAGATTCCTCATCATTCTCATTTTTTGTTTATCACCTTCTTGGATTTGGATTTGATGATCTCCAGTTCCTCTAGTATTTCCCTATCGTTACCGTTTCAAAAAACATATATTGACGTGTTATATATAATTAAACAAATGAATTAATATTCAGCTAACCTAATCATACACGCTAAAGCCTATTTTATAACATATTTAAATGCAAAAAGAAACTTATCGATGTTTTTTACGTATGGATTATAAATGAATGTAAAATTCAAATTGATAGAGACACGCACGCATAAAATTATGGGTAGGAAAGAGAGGTAGTGGGATTACCATAACAAAACTAGAAGAGACATAGTCCTCAATTTTTCTAGGAGGCGTTTGAATATGTTCAAATTCACTGACCTGTTCAATATATATCATTCATATAAAAATTACAAAACTGATTAAACCAAATTAAAGAAATCATTTAAAATTGCAGATATGCTCGTTTTTGGATGATAAATCACTTATCTCATGCAATCTAGTAACTAATTTAGAAACAATAAGTTTATAGCTTAAAGTTTCAATCATGATCATCAAGTATTAGTTGGATTATAGTATCTAACCTTAGGGCTATTTACAGGAGAGCTAGCTGTGTCCTCCAAAGAGTCATCCTCGCAAATCTTTTTGGTTCTTGCTCTCCCGAACTTCAATTTCGCTGGAAAACTCCGAGCGGAAAAGGCATCAGTGGCCGCATCAGAGAGGAGAGAAGGAGAGGCGTGGATAAGCGAACAAGAACTCTTGTCTTGATGATCGCTATCTTCATGATAAGTATTTCTGTATTGATTTGAGAAATCTTCAAGATAGGTCGTCCATCCACTCTCCTCTTGATGATCATCGTCGAAAGGAGCATGTTTTTGTTCATAAGAATTACAGGAAAATGTATCCATCATGTGGAGAAGGAGAAGGAGGAAGAAGAACCCAAATAAAAATGGAATAATTCTCAAGTGGTTGGGTAGTAATATATATAAATATAATGAGAAAACTTTTTATAGGTCGTTAAATTTTCATGGTTTATAAAAAAGACGAAATAAAACTAATTGGAGAGATAACAATCGGAATCTTGATGTGGTCATCACATGGGCCCCAATGCGTTGATCAAAATAATGTCTACATTTACTAAAAAGCCAACAACGGACTTGTAAAAACAAGTGTGACCTTGAGCACACTTTCCGAAAATATGTTTCAACTTCCAACCTAACCCATATATATAGCTTTTTTTCTTTTTGTGTAAAAGTGAAATATGCGTTTTATTCTTTCGAAAAGAAGAGTATTTGCATATCATAAAATGTTACGTGAATTAACATCATATGAGTAAGAAACAAGAAATTTAATTATTATTTTTTCTTTCAAAATTAACATATTGTTAAATTTAAGATTTATTTTTTTGCCATGGCGTTATATCAAATCTTATTGACCCATTATTAAGCTGAGATTAGATATGGGCCATTTGGCTCAGTTTATTGTTGATTTACTTATAATTAGCTGAGACATTGCTTTCGACCAAAATTATTTAAGCAAGTTAAAAAATATTGAATGCGAATATAACTACCGATAGTATTAGTACAATATTATACACAATATATTATTGAAAAAGATTTTATGACGATCGAATCAAATGTAGACAAGATAACATTACACCACGATGGAAATTTCTAAGTCAAAGTAAAATCCATGAAAGTGTGTTTGTTATTGTGAAAAGCAATAGAAAAGGTCGATCGCCTAATGAAAAATATAGATCTAGATAATATTTTCTTGATGTGGCTATCTGATTATTAAATTTTTAGTTAAAAAGAATTAAATAGTTTTTTCTTATCAACTAATTTAGTAGTTAAATCCAAGACCTTTATGGGAAAATAATTAGTTGGTATGTTTTGTAAACTTTTACCCCTAATACAAACGCAAAATAAAAGTCTTAAAAGAGGGAGAGGATGAATGAATGTTTTTTGTTCGCTGAACTTGCCCACTTTTTATGTTGCGTCTAGAGTAGCAACGCTAAATAAAAAACCATTTTCTTAATCGTTAGCTGTTACAACCTCATAAGAGTTTCAAATTTGAGAGAGATAATTTTTAGGACTAATTTGCTAAATAATTATCAAAAAATTATTATTTAAGTATTTGGAATTGTTGACAAAAAAAAAAACTTGAAATTGACAAAAATAAATAATGGGAGTATTTCACTAAAACACCTTCTGCTTCTTAATAAACACCTTCTTCTTCTTAATAAATAATGGTAGTATGAGAGATTCTTTGGCATTTGTCATAATTTCCCTACTTTCTCCATTTCACATTAAGTGATTTTTTTGGGAGATTTTTTTCCGTTTCAATGTAAATGATGTTTACAAGTCTCAATGCAAAAATATAAAGCTATTTGAATTTTTAACCAATAAAATTATGTACTCTATTTTTTAATTTGTTGAATTAGTGTTAGTTAATGACGTTTTGTGTAAAACGAGATAATTTTTTTAAAAGCTTGTAGTTTATTAAACCGTGCGCATTAGTCTTAAATATCGTTCAAATTAAAACAAAGGGAGTAATTTTTAAAGGATTTTTTTGCCATTAAACGCATTTGAAAAGCCTACTTTAGAACCTAACAAAAGAATGATTAATTCTTCTATTTTAAAAAAATCAAAATTACGAAGATATAAAATGCATAACTAATAGGTTCATTTTAAAGTTATAACGGTATGCTGGACGACAACAAAGTGAGAAAAGTCACATAAATTCGGAGTCATTATCACCAGGGATCGTCTTCACCCTGTTTTAAGATGTCGTTCCACATATTTCATAAAGTTCTTTATCACGTGCTAACTTCAGACTTTTAACACGAGAAAATCGTCTACGATTGTGAGAAAATAAACTGCATCGGAAGAGAAAAATACTCAATACGGACCTCAAACATCACAATAGATAAGAAAAAACTATTCTTTGATTTTATAAATGTTGTTTGGAAAAACCTCTGTAGTCAGTTTTACTCTAATACATACGTCGCAAGATTTTGAGCAAATAGATTTCGAGCAAATAGATTTCGAGTTATTATAAGACAAAGACAATGAGGAAGGCACTGAAAAGAAGGATTTCCTAGCCATCGATGCCACAAAGCAAGGATCATAACCATCATCTGCTCGACGTACCCTAGCCGCTTTCACATATGTAAAATAAAGACTCATTCACGTTCTTCACCGGCTCCAATCAAAATTCTCGTAGAATTATCCAGTAAGAAACATAAAGTATCATGAACACAAAAACACAATTGATTTGTTTCGGTAACTTTGCAACCGGTATTAAGGTGCACTTTAAATTTGGTGTGTATAAAACTACCGAAAAAGATATTTTGTAGGATACCTAGGGTGCTCTTTTGCTTAAAGACACCACACAACCACCATCAGTGCATCATCCAAAAGAACACAAAGGAGTGTTCTCAAGGTTCGTAAGTAACGAAGCACAACCAGTTATATGGTGGGAGGCTCTTGTACCTAGAGTTATATCACCGTATACTTCCTTACCATAAGGTTTATCAGAGGTCGATGTTTAATCTTAAATTAACTTAGAAAGTGTCTTCCATTATTATTGAGTAAAGTCTTGAAAGGAGGCATGATTTGAGATGGTTGCATGAGCTGAAGTAGCTTAACGACGTCCACGTCTAGTCCCATTAGCCATCGAGCCTCTTTCTCCACGACCACATGCACCACAACCGTTGCCTCTCTCTCATTTCACCAGTTAGGAAACCCAATATTTTGCCAACAATCTTTCTTTTTGTGACTTGTATGGCCATAATGAGAGCACATGGAGTTATGATCCTGAGTATGAAGCAGAAAGATTAAATCTGGACATCCCTAGGTGATTGTTTTTTGTTTAGGTTGGGATAACACTATGTTAGATCCTTGTTATTGTCTTGACATAAAGCCCACTGCCTCCTATTGATCTTCACGTGCACTGGATGAATTGAGGCATTTTCACGAATGATCTTTGAATAGATCTCCCCAAGACTCAGCATAGGATCGATGGCTATGATGTTTGTGCAAAGTCCTCCAAAACGAGCATCATCTAAACTAGAGAAAAACTGATAAATTTTCTAAGCTTATTTTTTCTTTGAAAACTTTGTAGCTGCTCCACAAAAACACTGAACAATCGGCTGATAAACTTGAAGCTCTTCCCACAGGGTTGAATGCCGACCGTAATACTCCAACATCGACACAACATTCTGCTTTCACGAAGCGAGTTGTAACTTTATTTGAGGCAATCAAATCGTATTACCAACGGAAAATCTTTCTAAATAATTCAATCCAAAACTGATGAGAATTAGTGACGTTTGTTACCGTTGACCTCACCTTCCATTCATTAGATGATCGTATCCAACTCACAATCATCAAATTAACATTCAACATGTTTTTCAAATCGGGACTGCCATTGTCATATTCTATAGGAAACCATTAATAAAACTTGTTTTCCTCTTGGTTTGGATTGCATTAAACATCTCTAAAAACCACTCATTGTAATTAGCTATGTTCAATTGTAATGGAGAAATCACATCTCCCAAATTATCTGAGGCAAACAACACATAAGGTGATGTTGTCGAAACCTCCAATATATGCTCACTGATTTGAGATGAACTATTGCTAATAATTAAAGGATGATCATCTCATGTCATAGTTCTTTCTACATGATGAATTTTCTAGAGAAAAGATATAAGGACTCAATATTTGGTTTGAAAAACAGAGGTACACAACACAAGCAAAACTTGCCTAAGAAGCTTGTTAATATATGCCATCAAAGTTTTACCAAGTTCGACACCGGAGATTTAGAAGCAAACACAATTTGTGGATCAATGTTGTGCTACCATTTACATTTAGGTACCAAACCAATTTTATTTATTTATTCACGTAAATGTTATTCCTACAACGTTAGGAATCATTATTGGTATGATCCTGTTATGTTTTAACAACATTAGACTTATTTTACCATAGATAAATATTTATGAACTTATCCTAGATTTATACACGTATAACCCCAATATTTATGGTATGTTGTTAGTAAGGGAGCGAGTAATCACACTGTTGACACTTGCTATCAACTTCATGGAATTCTTGAATAGTATACTAAAAAATAAGGTGATTTTGGGAGAAGAATAGAGCTTGGTCGCAAATCAAAAAGAAGCAATAATATCCGCATGAGAGACAGAGGACATGCTTATCCTTCTCGTGTCAACTGCCCAAGTTCTGACTAAAACAAAGAGGCCAAATTTTCCTGGTATAAGCTAAGAAATTTGTTCAACTGTTGCGAATCCCCTAGACTCTGATTTAACATTTGGTCATGAGAAACTTTAGTATGAATATTTACGTTTATTTTATACTTGACTTGGACATTTCCTCATACGACTGAAGACTTAGATCTTCTAACAGATATATACAATATACCTCGTAGCATCGTTGTACTTTCTAATAGCAAACACACATTCACAATTAAATAAGGCGCAATGTTTCTTGGTGACACTATGAAAGTTACTAATGTGTTATTTGTTTCTTATATTTTGTGCAATATGATTGCATTGCTCATCTACTTCGTGTCGTCTCTTTACTAACAAAGTTTGTGTGATATAAGATTGCACTTCAAAGATGTTCATTCCAATCAGAAGAGAGAAATGAGGTTAACCACTTTCGTAAAGAAGTCTCGATTAGTGCACATACAATTACCAACCTGTTACCTAGAATCTACAACATCTACGTTTGGGAGATCCCTCCAAGAAAATTTTATCTTTTTTTGTCATTTTTTTAGAATAGTGATAGTGCTAATTCTTTATTAAACATTTTTGATGTTTGCATTTGAGCTTAAAAAACTCGGATTTTTTTATTTGACTATATTAATAAAGTCCAAGAATATTTTTCATTAATTAACTATGACGCATGGAGCCCTTATCAACTTCAATATTCTTGTGGAGCTCATTATTTCCTAATTGTTATTGAAGATTATTTTCGTGGGATTTGGATTCATCTCTTACTTGCAAAGAGTGATGTTAGCGACATTGTTAACAAATTCGTAGCTATGGCCAACCGATAATTCACCAAAAAAGTCAGAGTTATACGACGTGATAATGGTACTATATTTTATATGTCTTCAAATTTTTTTGTTGAGAATGAGGTTCTTCTTTAAACTTCGAATATAAACACTCCAAAAACTAAGTGGACGTGTGGAGCGTAAACATTGTCACAATTCTTAATATGACTCGTTCACATATGTTTCAAGTTGACTTCCTAAAAAGTTTTTAGGATAGAGTGTCTTAACTGTTAGATATCTTGTCGACAGAACACCTACTCTGTTACTAGGTGAAAAAGCATTGTATAAGATTCTTCATTCCAAGCTATCTATCTAAGATGATCTACTAGTTTTTGGCAGTCTATGTTATGCTAAACATCATTTTTCTAAAGCATTACAATTTTCAAGAACATGGTAGGAAGTGTATATGTTGGTTATCCTCATGATAAAGAAAAAGATGGCGAGCTTTTAATATAGGATCATGTTGTATATTTTTGTTACACTAAAACAAGTAAGCTTTACAATTTATAAAGCCATATTCCTAACAAGTACTCAATCCTCAAGTGCACAGTTATGTGTTGTAGTATTTAGGGGTCGAACCAAGGATTAAAAGTCAACAAGAGAAAGTTTAAGCACAAGGAAATAAGCTAAAGCACATAGTCCAAGAAAATATATATTAGATGGTTTTGTCACCGAGTCTAATCACAACATCATGAAAAGACATAACAAAATGCATAAACATAAAATATAATTAAGACAATTATAAAATAAATAACTTTGAAAGTTTTAAAGTAAGGTAATATTAAAGCTTTACCAACGAAGTGTTGGCCCTGTAATAAGAACTCCTCGATTTAAAGAGGAGGTCATGGGGTCGAACTTCGTTGGGAGGGGCTGACTCGCCAAAGGTGAGTATCTTATATGGTTTGACCACGCCCTGGGGGGATTACGGGCCGATGGGCTATGAACCTCCGGGTCAACAAAAAAAAAAAAGCTTGAAGCTTTAAGATCTAGCAATTAGTATGGTTCAATATACACTTAAAATAAGATTCTATTAGACTTTATTAGATGATCAAAGCTACTTTTAGGTCAAAGATCCCTTAATAATCGATTAATCTACTCGCATAGGTGAAGATATATTCACCCATGCACATTACAAGATGAAACTTTCGCTTATAGTCTATCTAAACATGCAAATGATAGTGTTCTATAAGCCCTTATAACCATCTAACAACCTAGAAAAGTTACATTCGCGCCCCAAGTTAAAAGTCATACATTTTTTCTTTCAAGCATTTCCTCAAACACCTTTTGTAAATTTGATGCAAGCATAAGATTTTTTAAAAGCAACAACAATTTCCTATAAAAATCTATGTCATGATCTAGTCTCATACTAATTCCAAACATAGTTCTATTTCTAGCATACTATATCTCAAGATCCAAAAGGAAACTACTCACTAAGATCCACGGAACCCAAAAGATATGAATTTGATCTTCGGAAACCCATGATCTTAAAAAGAAAAAGAAAGAAATATTTAAAACAAAGAACACAAACTTAAATTAAAAGGATTAAAATTTAACAAAGAGAGATGAAAAATTGTTCAAAGTTTGATTCTTGATGAAAAGTTATAAGGTTGCGAAGTTATGTTCTTGAAAGATTTATAAGTAATTTATACATAATTGGATGAGGGAAGTGTTTTTCTAAGCATTTTTGATCAAGAATTAGCTACTAATTGACTTGTGGTTGCTTTACCATCTACCTAGGGACCGTTGGTGAGGTTAACTGGCAGCATTTGGTGGAGTTAGCTCACCATCTAATCCCCCACCTTGCATCCCATTGACCTAAGTGTAAAGATCATAAACCTTGAAACCAATCTAATTTTAATTTTGAGAATTAAAACAAAATTGCCTAGATTGATTTTGTTTTGTTCTATTTGCCCAAAACCGAGATTATGTGCAAAAGCTATTTAAAGACTTAACCTAATATCCTAATCTCTCCAACCACAAATCGATACTTTAGAAGAAAAAATCAAGTTGGTGACGAACTCGTAGAGAGGAAGGGAGGTGGAATAAGATTTCTTGGAGAAAATGTTGATCATGAGACCAAAGAAAGAGAATGAGAGGAAGAGATTTGTGGTGATGAAGGAAAAGAGAGAGCTTGAGGTGATCGAGATGCATAGACGATCAAACCGACAGACGACGAGACTACACGAAGAAGAGAACTAGAGAAATCACCACGATGGGGAGGAGAAACGAACCATAAGAGGAAGATATGAAAGAAGAAGACGATTGACCATGTAATAGGAATCTGATAGAAAAAATATAGAGCTATATGGAGACAAAGATGCAGCAGAGTCATCATGGGGAAATCCAAAAAATAAGGAGCACATTAGGTCGGATGTTACATTTTATTATCAGAGCGGCCACTTCAGTTCTAACCCATAGGATCATTTTTTTTTTTGCAAAACAAAATAGTTCTCTTAAAACGTTTTGACATTTTCATGGGATCCCAAAAATTTTTGATGGCGAAATGATGTTTAGATGCCAACGGTTAACTTTTGCGTAGCTTCTGCCTTTAGTCTTCTTTCTTGGAAAGCAAGCTAGCGACAATAATAATGTGAGTTTATTCACAAAGATTAAAGAGGTGACCAATGTGCGAGTGAATTTGAGCAACATAATCATAGCATGGTTGTCAATATCTACTGCAAAATGACGTCGGTAAATTCAGGAAAGTTGGGATTCGCGGGTAATCCGTCAGAGGTTGAACCATTTGAAGACGTTGACCTCATTCTAGATATGGATGTTTATGCAGATTTGGGTTTGAAGACAAATGGCGAGTGAACACTAGAAAGCTAGTGTAACATTTCAGAATCGTCAGTAGGAGTATTATATCCTCTTTTTCTTCTATTTTGTTGAGTTTAGTACATGTTTCATTAGTTAGTATTTTGTTGTTGTGGCGATGTTATCACCTCAGTTTGGCTTGTTGGTTCTTTGGACGCTTGGGTACATGATAAGACATGCCTTATATTGTTGGGGTGAGATGCGCCATATGAGACACACCCTTGTGGTTTGTGTGTTCCGTTTAGGACCCATGTGTGTGTGTGTGTGTTTCTGTTAGACATATTGTTTGCTTTGGTTTTTTGGTTGTTGGTTATGTTGATCATAGTCGTTTTTGAGTTTAGCAAAAAAAAAGATATTTCTTTTGAAATCTTTTAGTCTGTCATGTATATCGTTGGTTCACTCGAGTGTTCGTACGTGGTTCAACAAAATTCATACATCAAGATGAGAAAGAGAAGATGTATTAGATATCCATCAGAGCATACCAAGAATTGGAAGGTGCGAGATCCATCAGAGGTTTAATAGAATAATTCAGATCATGTTAATTTTATGGAAGCAAGTCATAGAGGCTTAAAATAAGGATATTGGACATGCCAGTTGATCATAGGATTATTTCCCCACAGTAGTATGAATAGCCAGAATATACGAGCCATGAGTCGGGTGGTAAAGTCATGTGTTGAATTCGGTAGGGCATACACACTCGGGCGTTAGATTTAAGTGTTTTTCAAAAACCTTGATCAAATGTTCGAGTACGTGTCTATAGTGTCTTCATTCAGGCTTGGGTCGATATCGAGAAATGGTATGGCTTATTCTCTTCTTGACCTTGTTATAATAAACCTATAATATCAAGATAAAGACAAGAACCAAATGGAAGTGAGATTTTGAAAATAACTAAAAGAAAAACTTATTCCTTTGAACTATAGAAGTCCTTATGAAAAAATTCTCTAAGACTTAATTCCCTTGCCACATCGCCAAAAGCTTTTTACGAAGTTTTTACAATAATACAATTAAGCTATACTATTTACAAAGCCATATTTCTAACGTTGAAGTCGCTCGAAATCTTGAAGATATCTTTTTATCTTAGAAGAAATATTGTTTGGACTTCACTGATGAATGCGGTCTCACGGGTTCTCGTCCACCTACACGTCCATGGAGCAAAATCACTAGCTTTTGTCATCAACATCATACTTATCCTAGTATCAACAATTTCTTGGATGTTTAATGTACCTTATTCTCACGCTACTAATTAATTATGTTTTTCATATATGGTAATCTATGCAAAAGCCACTTGTTGATCATTAGAATGCAGCTCTTTGTCTGGTTAGATATCTTAAAGGTTGCCCCAATCAAAGAATTTTTCTCTCATCTACTTCCTCGCTTTAACTCAATGTGTTTTGTGATTCTAATTGGGTGGCATATGTCCTATTACTCACCGATCATTGACGGGTTACTTGGTTCTTCTTGGTAGCTTTCTTGTGCCTTGGATAATAAAGAAACATGACATGGTTATCTCGTTATTCCACTGAATCTGATTATCAGAAAATGTCTATCACGTGCCAGAAACTTTTGTGGGTTAAAGAAGTACTACTTTTTCTTGGCATATCTCACGACTAGCCTATATAACTTGAATTTGATTGTGATTTTATTCGTGATGAGCTGGTTTCTGGGTATCTTATAACATCACATTTTTTGACTAATGAAAAACATATTTACGAAAACACTTGGACGTCAACAATCTCATTATCTTAGACGCAAACTGGATTTTTGTAATTGGCAAGCCCCCACTTGAAGAGAAATGTTAGGAATTAGGATACTTGCCATATTGTGATTTGTCAATATTCTTTTGTATGATCGTTTAGGTTTTTGGAGTTTACTTCTTGTACTATATCTACTCTGCCTACAGAGACGGAGGTATAACATTAAAGGGAGAGACATTTGTCACCCCTAAATTATTTTGATCAATGTGTTTTTAAATAGGTTTTTAATTATGTCCCTCATGTTAAATTATTTTATGCATCTTACACTTAAATATTTTGATTCACAAAATTAAAAGTCTACAATATAAAAGATGCAAAACAAGTTGATAAAAAAAGATGCAAAACAAAATTCCAGTTATTTTTTGTCTACTAAGTCTCCAACTATTTAGAAAATATAATCAAATACTTTGAATAATTTAAAAGATAATATTTTCTTAATTCCAATTTCTTTATGTTTTAGATATCCTAACAACTAGTATTTACTTATTTTATTTCTCTATTTTTAAAATTCAAAATTTTGTTGTTACATTCACTATCATGGTCAATTACGAATTCTTCAATCCATATATGTTTAGAATTATGTTTCGCTATTGTGTTTAAAAAAAAAATTTTACTGTTTTATTTTAGATTTTGTTTTGTTTGTTATATTTTATCAAGAAAAATTTATTAGAATTATTAGAAAATATAATACATAACTTTTATTCGATTATTATTTTTATGTATAATGTCCACGAGTTATGATGATGGCTTCAAAATAGTGATGATAAATGAAACTTGAAAAATATCATGTTATAAAATAGCATAAAATACATTTGCTAAAAAAGTTTGATAATCTTTAAATTATATTTGGTTTTGGTATATTTTTCCGCTCCTGATAAAAAAATTTTAGTTCCGGCAGTGTTTGCCTATGTGATCAATATACATCATCATATTCTCTTACATTATGGCATTTATGCATTTAGTGCAAGTATCTGCAAAATTATCTAGCATTATCTCTGTTTATTAGTTTTTTCATGTGTTTTGTTACTTATGGCATCTTTAGTAAGATCAAGAGTTATAAACATGATAAAGAAAGATATTTCCCTGATTATCTCGAAAAATGCTATTGTGCAGCCTTCCTTTGGAGAAATGGAACTTCCACTGCTAGGGGATCGCGTGTGGCTTGGAAAGATATATGTAAGTCAAAGTCTGAGGGGGGTCTCGGGATCCGCCTTCTTGAGGATTTTGAAACAGTGTTTCGTCTTAAGCGAATATGAATTTATTTCTCTGCTTCAAGTTCTATTTAGGTGGTCTAGATAAAAATCACATTTTTCACCGCAAAGGTTTTTGGTTAACGCAGAATTCTGCACGCTACTTATCTACTATTCGTAGTATGGTACAGTTGAGACTGATTCTATCCCTATACATGAGATGGTAATCAATAATGGTGAAGCTACAAGCTTCGATTGATTCATGGACATATTTGGGACCCTTATTTGATGTGGCAGGTGAAGAGGACCCTTGCAGCCTGAAAGTCAGGTAGAACGCTTCGGTTTTGGATGCAACAAGCAATGGTTCAAGGAATTGTCTGTTGCTAGGTCGAATACCATTCAAAGAATCCAGATTGCTTTAACTTCTGTATACCCTCCAAATGATTCAAAAGGGCTTGATGTTTTTCAATGGCGTAAGTCTAACGAGTCTTTTGGCCTATCTTTCTCTACCAAAATCACTTGGGAGTTGTTACGCACTCCCTCGCCTAGAGTGTTTTGCCACAAAGTCATTTGGTTCAAGGAGAATATTCTTAGGAACACATTTATGCCATGATTAGCTCTCTTAAGACGGTTGCCTACAAAGGACAGATTACGTCGGTGGAGACTTAGTATGGCAGGAGAATGTGTGCTCTGTTCCTCTGCCTTAGAAACGCACCATCATCTTTTCTTTGAGTGTAGCTATTCTTCAGGCCTTTGGATGGGTTTTGTCTCTCAGATAAGGCCTAATCCTCCTTCAGATTTGCACTCGACAACAACATGGATTTCCATTCCTGGACACACAACTAGCTACAATGAGATCACGCTCCTTAAGTTTCTATTTCAGGCGGTCATCTACATCATCTGGAAGGAAAGAAATGTCCGCGTTTTCACTTCAGTTTCATCTCCAGCAAGTACTCTACGCCGTGCGCAAGACCAGCTTCTCCGGGATCGTCTTCTCTCGTTTCCGGCAAGTTCTCCTAGGGCCACGTCGCTTATGCAATTATATCTTTCTACATTTCGGCAGCTTTGACAAGTTACTCCTTATTAGGCTTGAGTTGTGTTGTTGTTTCTCTTTCGTAAAATAAGTTGCTTGCAACGTAAAACTTAAAAAGAAAAAGGTATAAATCTTAATATTTTACCAAAAAGAGAAAAACTCGATCTCAGCTTAGAGCATCTTTAACGGGGTTCTTAACCCCCGTTTCTTAAAATTTTTATAATTTAAAAAAAAAAATGGAAAAGACTAAGATACGGTTCTTATGTATCTAAAATAAGATACGAGTCGTATCTTATGTTTTTTTTTTTTCTTTTTAATCAGAACAACTTCATTTTCAGATCCGTTTCGGT
>OVAN01009108.1:5244-17322 GCA_900406275.1 Anastatica hierochuntica | reverse complement strand
TATATATATATATATATATATATATATATATATATATATATATATATCAACGCATAAAGATAATTTAATAGTTTTAATAAATAATATCGATGTAATAAAGTATTTGTTAAAAAATATATAAAGTCGCGAGGATTAAAAACCTAGAAAACAAATAAAACATCGTGGTGATCTAGTGGTTTCAAGTGAATGAGAAGTTTCCATGTTGGTCTAGCTCCACATGTGGCCACACAAATATGGGTTCATTGTTTACGACCAGTGCCGTGCTTAGGCTTTTAGAGGCTTGAGGCGTATTTGAAAATATGATTATTTTATATATATCTACACATACACATATATATATATATACACACATAGATGTATGTGTGTATATATAACTAATATAATATAACATTTAAGAAAAAATTGAAATGCCAATAAAAATCAGGGCGAATTAGGAAAATAATCATAAAAAATATTATTTAACTATTTGAAAATGACAAAATAATATAATAATGGGAGTGTGCACCTCCATCCTCTTAACAAAAGAAATTAGGGCAGAAAGTAATATACAATTTTGATTGGTTTAAAAATTTAATTAATCGAAAATTTTCTATCAGATTTTTTTTTCCCTAAAAGTTAATAAACGTATTAAAAAATTCGTATTCTAATTGAGATGTTGGTTTTGAGCGAACATAAAATTTATTTATTTTATATAGGAGTGTTCAGTTCAAATAAATTGTTGAGAACTAAAACAAAATGGTCGATCGTGAAAATCAGACTATGTTTTGATACTATTTAATCGATTTCATTTTTATATCTGAGAATTAAAGACTGAAACCAAATCAATAAAATTGACCTAAAATAAAAAAATCTTTGAAAATTAAGAATATTTATTACTAAAATTTGAAACTAAACCTATACAAGTCATCCTTAATGGATTAAGTTTAGTTCCAAAATTATTATTATAACTTAAATATTAGAGAATATCAATGTACCAAAATCTTGAGGATCAATATGACTTTTAAAATTGGGGATCTCAAATGATTGCACATAAAAGGGGGCCTCAAATTTATATCATATTATGGAGGCTTAAGGCAAATATCTTTTTTAAAACAGTACAATCACAACCTTGCTTACGATCAATTCGAATATCGAGAGAGAAGATCTATTTGTGGAATGCACCTCCCTTAGAATTAATCTGGGCCTTTCCGTAGCTGCCGAATACTCCCAGGTTAATCAACAAAAGAAAAAGGAAATACATACGTATAATAGCAAAATGCGATACAAGCTACGAGCATAATGTACATACAATAGATGTCAGATCATATAATAAAAGAGAGGTCATGACATGGCACGAACACTTTAGACTCTTAAGCTAACAATACTTGCAATCTTAGCTACACACAACATTTCAAAGAGATCATACCTACCAAATCATGAACACCAATATTTTGTTAATATTTTGAACCATTATCACTAGAGGTGTGCCAAACTACATGAAGCAATGACTTCATGACCATCTCAGGAGCAAAAGTGGGTCAGTAGAGCTTACTTTTTCCTTCATCGATTTTTGAAAGAGATCTAACCACAAGTCAAATTTTGTTTCTTTAATGGTGGTGCGCTGGCTAATCATCGGGGGTGGAGCCTCCTTATGTGAAGATGATTTTGCCTCTAGTCCTTAGGGGTAGGATTTCAAGCCTGGAACAGGGACTTTAGATTTATCAAACAGAGCCTTAGAACATGGTGGCAACGCATGGAATGTCCAACTATCACACAAGGCGCGTGGGAAGACGTCCTAGTGTCTTGGCTGGACAATTCTCTTCTATGTGCATGTACGATGACCATGGCGTGTAAAGCTGCCACTTAGTTCTCCAAATAAAAGCTCGACATCAGACCATGATAGAGGCGGCCATTATGTAGTAGATTTGGTTGATGGGACGCCAATTGAATAATCGTGTCCCACGGTCGATATCTTTGGGGATTAATGCCCAGTCCCGTTCGATTTTTCATCCAGGGATTTCGGTTAAATGGCTCCACTTCCCCAACGAAAGCATCGTCGGTCTGTTGCATTTCCTCATCTTCTCGGTGAAGTTCACTACTGGCTATTTTGGTGGTTCAAGGTTGGGTTCTACTACTGGTTTCTTGGGATCGATCCAGAGAAAGCTGCAAGAGCTGAGATATTAGGGTTTGAGGGTGGTCCAAACATTGGTACCTCGCGGCAACTAACTGTCGTTGCGTCCAATTTCCTGATATTTAGATTGGTTGTGTTACGATCGATCCAAAGAAAGCTGTAAGAGTCGCGATAGTAGAGTTTGAGGGTGGTCCAAACATTGGTAACTCGCGACAACTAAGTATCGGTGCATCCAATTTCCTGATATTTAGGTTGGTTGTGTTACGATGTCGTCCTATGATATTTATGATTTTGCATAGTTCTAATATAGGATTTAGTCCCATTTTCGTTGCGTTTTGAGTCTTTCTAGGTAGTTTTAAAATAGTTTATGAGTCAAATGTTGTTAGAGCCATTTAGTCATCGTAGGATTGCACTTCGTTCGTTTTCTCTCTCTTCTACTATGTTTCAGGGTCTCTCGGATCATATCACGAAGGAAAGAGCCCACGAGGACGAATCCTTAGGACTTAGGAGCCGAAATGGACAAGCACCAGAACTCAGCAGACAAAGCTAGCGGCCCACCCTCACAGTGCAGACCGCCAGGACCTATTCTGCAACCTTGTGTTCTAGGAAGCCTAACATGGCGGCCCACACACCTTAGCTCAGGCCGCCAGACCACTCTATAGCAAGGTGGCGGTCTGCTCGCCAAAGCTGGTGGTCTGCCCTCTTCAGCTTAGCCCGCTAGAAATGTCTGAAACTATCAAATATCCAAGGTTCGACAAGGTTCGACCCAGTTTGTCCTGGGTCGATCCGACCTAATTTCTATTTTGTATAAAAGCTTGGGAAAACAATGAAAAACCGTAAGCTTGACTTTCTCTTTGTCTCTTTAAGATTTCTAAGCTAAACTTGTTGAATCTTTGGATCATTAAGCAAAAATTGCTCCTTTTTCATCTCCTTCTTCATCTTGTTTATGATTATAGATATTACTTATTTGTTTATGAGTTTTTCAAGCATGACTAGTGAGTAGTCTCTTTATGTGAGCATGGGTTAGGTAGATTAGGTTAGATGTAGGTGTTAATCATGATGTTAGAGGTTAGGTTCACATAGATTCAGCTTGAAAGGAATCTTGAGGCTGAATCTTGAGGCTGAGGGGTTAGAGTTTGGGATCAAACTTGAAAGGAAAACAAAATCCTTATCAAGTTTTGGTGTCGTTGCCAGGGAGCAACAATTTGCCATTTAGTCTTTGCTAGTTTAATGAGACTAAATAGTTCTAGTTACTAATTCTTACTCAATTTTTGTTCTTGACTTATAGGTGTACGAACTTACGAAGCCGTGGTCCAACCAACTTAACTCCACAAGTAGAGGACATCCAACGTTTAGCAAGTGAGAATACAAGAGTAAGAAGGGAAAGAGAAAGACTTGAACACTTACAACGCTTAGGCATGAAAAATCCTCACCACGTTGGGAACCAAGGAAATCAAGTTGGTGACAACAACAGAGCTCAAGGGATTGGGGTTCAACATCAATAACGTCCTAGAGCACAACCAAATGTACAAAGGATAGGTGCATTTGATGAACCCATTACAAGAAGGATTAGGATCGAAATTCAACCTCCCACGGTGGAACCTAACAATTTTGAGGTCAAATATAACCTTATCAACATGGTTCAAAACAAAAAAATTCAATGGTCTTCCAGCGGATAATCCTCTAGACCACCTTGATCAATTCGAAAGGCTTTGTAGAACAGTCAAGATAAATGGAGTGAGTGAAGAGGCAATCAAGATGATATTGTTTATTCTCTCATAGGATATGTGGCAGCTCAATGGGAAAAGAATATATCTTCGAAGTAGGTATCCACATGAGCTCAAGTGGAGAGAGAGTTTATGACTATATTCTTCCCTAAACAAAAAACCGCTAAAATAATGAACGAGATCACAAGCTTCAAGCAAGGAAGCAACTAATATCTTGGGAGAGGTTAAAGTCTCATATTAGATCTTTCGCACATCATGGGGTTTCTAAGGATGCCTTGTTGGGCATTTTCCACTGTGGATGTTTGAAGAAGTATAGAAACTCCCTTGATACGGATAGTAAAGGAAGCTTCACCAACTTGAATGTTGATGAAGGTGAGAAACTCATTGAAAACTTGGCTTAAAGCGACCAAAGCTATGGCCGCAACCAAGATGGGACTTACCAAGATGATTCTAGATTCAAAGAACTTAGAGAAAAGATTGATAGGGTAACCAAGTTGAGTCAAAGATCGGTAAATGTAGCGGAGCATGTAGAAGATGGCAAGGGTTATGAGGATGACAAAGACTTGGAAAACTAAGAGGATTTATGATATATTCAAGGAGGATAATATCCCAAGTCCTACAACCCCTCATTCAAATATTGGAACAACAACCTCTCTTACCGAAATCAAGACGTGGCTAATCCTTTGAACCAAAACTACCCGGTTCAAAAGGAGTAACAACAAGGTCAAAGGCAAAACAAATTCCCACCCAAAGGACCATTCAAGCTTATAACAAATCCACCAAACTCTTTTTCTCAACAACCTCAAGAAGATGAGACCAAAGTGGTTGTGAAGCAAATTTTAGAAGGACAAGGAAGAGCGAACGAAATTGATAATGGATTGAGTGATTTAAATGTTAAGTTTGAACATCTTTCGACACATGTCAAGAACTTGGACAACCAAATGGCTCAAATAGATTCTTCTTTAAAGAGTTATGGAAAGGGAATTCTACCCGGAAAGCCGGAAGCGAACCCCAATGATTTTTGTAATATGATGTTTGAGCATGTTACTTTTGAGCATCAAAAAAAAATTGCAGTTAGTGAGATTGAGTCACTCGTTGTTTGCAAGGTTGATAGAGAAGGGGTCGGGTCATTCACTTTGATGAAGATGTCGCATCAATTGACAAGGTTGAGGTTGGATGTATTGATGAAGTGATGGTCGTAGCTCCCTCTATTCCTAACGAAGAACAAACAATGAAATGTAGTGAGCCTTTGAACAAATCAAAAAGAGAAGATATGGATGTGTTTGGGTATGAAACTCCAACAAAAGAAAGGAAGCGTGTGATCGGTTTACAAGTAGATGTGAAGCCTTACCAACCGACTCTACCTTATCCAAAAAGGTTCATAAAACAACAACTTAAGGATTATTTTGAGCTTCCGGTAAGGTGGAAATTTTCACTTTCGGTTTGAAAGAGCTTGCTAACAAAAGCCCGAAGCTTAAGGCTAGGATAGAGGAATACGAGTTGTGAAAGAAAAGTCTTGAGGCATTAGCACAGAAGCATGGTGTGATACCTCCTATGAATGAACCAAGAATCCTAAAAAAATTCAAAATGAGGGAAATTTGTGATCCCTTGCTTGCTAGAAAGAGTGTTTAAAGAAGAAGCTTTAGTAGACACCGTTCAAAGCGTGAATATGATTTCTTCCGATATGATTAGGCGGTTTGGGATCGATGAAGGATCAAGCTGATAGCTCAGGTTTTCGCCTGAGATAAATCTGCAAGCGCACAGAAGTACGTTGTAGTGGTTCGGGATCGAATCCACAGAGACCAAAGATAGCACATAGAATTTCAGATCAAATAGCAGGCTAAAGCAAATAGATGTTTTGGTAAAGATGCAGTAAATCGAAATTTAAGAAGCAAAGAAAGCAAACAAATGACTACAGGGTTGTAAATCAATCAAAGAAGAGTTGGGCATTGGNATAGTATCAATTCTCTATGTATTAGAAACCTTGAGACTAACTTTCGTTGACTCTCATATTCTAATCATGCATTTTAAACAAGTTTGATAGGTTCACAATTCACTTAAGCATCAACTTCCATTGGCTTAAGAAGAATTGCTCATTTAGGATTCTTTTAGACATTTAAACAAACACTCTCCAGGCGTTAAACGACCTATGATCAGAAACTAAGTGATCAGTTTAATTTCATGCATTACGAACAATCCTAGATGAAGATCCAATTGATTAAATCCCTAATCATACAACTCTATGTCAACAAATCATGAATCCCTATGTGAGAACCCTATACCTAACAAATAAGCTACTCACTCATGATTAGAGAATCAAAACAAATCAAATCAAAGAGAGACATCATTGTATTAATAAAAAACAAAGACTAAGGTTCAAAATTCTTCTCAGATTCGGAGTATGGAAGATGATTCTTCTCCTTAGGTTACAAAGCTCTCTCTTGCTCTCGAAAACTCAGAAAATCAAGATTCTAAAACTTAAAAACGAGTCTGAGTGTTTTTATATGTAATATGGGTCTTCAATCTTTGATTCTGATTCAAAATAAGTGGTTTTGGTCTGTCAAGATAGGGATCAATTGATCATTTTCTCACGATCGATCGATCTCTGTCCTTCTGTCAGGATGCTCGGTTCTGCGCATTCGTCTCCTTGTTGCCAGCATGACAAGTGTTCAGTAAAATGGTCATAACTTTCGATCGCACCGTTGGATTTCCTTCAAATTACCTTCATATTAAAGATAACTCGTGTGAATATATTTTGTCAATATTTCAGCTCGATCCAACGGTGGTAAGTTTTTCAATCAAGGCCAAACTTCTGACACTTCAACATGATTCTGCATTCCAAATACCCGTTTTTGGCCCAAATTGTTCTGTTTCTCTCCAAAGCAACCTAAAACATATAAAAACACTATATAACACCAAAAGACTCCAAAAAGAATCAAATACATATCAAAACACCATTTTTCTCGAATAAAACATTAGTAAAAACCCATAAATTGCAAATACATCAAATCCTCCAGACTTGAATCTTTGTTTGTCCTCAAATAAAGGAATCAAAGATTAAGCCTACGGGAAAAGAAGTTTGAAAACCAAATGGATCTTATGCTATCAAAAAACTTTAGTCTGCACTACTTTCGTTAACCATATATACCTAAGAGAATTAGAACATTCTCCCGAAGAATCTCTACATGACCTCCCAAGTCCATCCATACTCTAAAATCTGAACATGCAAACTCAGAATTCATGTTAATAACTCTCTACATTCATTCAAGATAAGCGTGAATCTTTTTCAACAAAGAACTCGTAATCGGGAATTCAGGCTAGGTATTCAAGGCTTTTAGTGGTGAAGCTCAGAGTGTTTCGGGTATCAAAAATTGCGCCAGGATGCAAGACATTATGCAAAATCGCAGGAGAGAGAGAGAGTACATTGATATCCACGTCCCCTAATTACCCAAGTACAAACTACCAATCAAAAAGTAAACCAAATACGTGCAAACTGCAAGGTGAATTTAATGAACAAAATAATATGCAAATGCTAACTTCTAAACCAAATTTGAAGGAAAAGAAAATAATTTTTGTTTTTTTTTCGTTTTTTTCCTTTTTTTCAGAGAACGAAAATCTGGTAGAAATTAGCATATCAATGACGTTTTTAAATTTTAAAACACCCATACAACATGAAGAAATGCAAATATCCATCTAAACCACCAAAACACCCAACACCAAGAAATCAGACACTTAGGACCGTGTCTAGACCACCTAAATTTTTCAATCCTACCTAAGCAATTAGAAGGATTATGTCTACCCTATTCTCTCCATTGTTTTTACACATGTGTGCATATAAGATCAAAAAAAAAATGCATGGAGATTCAAGTAGATAAGGTAAGGGTGTTGTGCCAAACTAAAGATGAGTCTGGTCACTCAGAATTACTGAAAAAAATGAACGAAAAATGGGGGTGTAATCCTGAATAATATATTTGATTCCTGATTTCAAATTCATGGATCAAAGCAATTAAACTCATTAGTAGGCCAAATAAAATAGAGTTAGTAACATTTCAGAAAAAAGTCTGAGTTCCAGAGATTTCTGGTGGGGAGTTCTGTCATGAGTTATTCCGGTTTGCCTGCGCTAAAAGCCCAAATGAAATGGTTGATGAGAATATAAATAAGTGCTATGCACAAAGATAATCGTCTGAAATCATCATGAAGTATAAACAATCCATAAACTCACTCAATTCAGAATGACTCAAACAACACACCAGAAGAAAAAGAAAAGCATAAGTAACCTCCCCCAGACTTATCTCACACCGTCTCGGTGTTAAACAAACCCAAGGAAGGGGTAAGTAGCAAATAACAAGGACAAATTAAAATCAAGATCAAAAGAAAAAGGAAAGAGCAAACTTACCTAAAAATGTGTAATATAGCCGTGTAAACGAGACATGGATCGATCGATCCATTGACAGGGATCGATTGATCCCTGTCCGTCTGTCTAGTGATCTTTTTCTCCAATACTACAGCCAAAAACACAAAAAACGTCCAAAGCACCAAAAACCAAAACATAAAAGTCAAAAACACTGCAAAACTATCTAAAAATGAAAAAGAAAACTACCTAGTTGGTTGCCTCCCACTCAACGCTTGTTTAAAGTCATGAGTCTGACTGTAGTAGCGATGGATCAGTCCGGAAGGGTTTTAAAACTCGCCCCAAAGCAAGCTCCACCTGCGAAAATCTTCAGCTCAAGGATGTTGCTCATCGCTTTCTTCACAGCAACTGCTCCTTTCTCTTTAAACTCTGGTGTAAGGATGGCTCACACCTTGGAGAAAGGTCTGAATCTGCCTTTACGCTTCACTTTGTACTCAATAGCACTTCCATCGCATCCTAGAGGGATCAACATCAACTCTAAACTCTCCATAGTATTGTGCTCTTTCTGCTTCACTTTTTTTTGTCTTGAGTTTTCTCATTGTAGAACGAACGTCTCCATCCAGGACTTCTTTGACGTCATTATTTTAAGCCATCTCCAATGCGTCTTTACTCAATAAACCATCCTCTTCGTCAACCTGTGATAAGAAAATGTGAAAAGAATCCTCTGTGTAAGGTTCCTCCACAGCTTCCTCAATCACATCAGTTAATGTGTCCACCCAAAAAGTATGCCCGTCAATGGTAGGCTTCTTTGTTGACTTCTCGAGGTTGAAATGCACATCTAGTTTACCCAACAGCAGATCAATCTGACTATTCTGAACATCAATCATCGCTCTAGAAGTAGATAAGAATGGTCTCCCCAAGATGATAGGATCCTTGGGTTCTTCGTCAAGCTCCAAGACTACGAAATCAGTGTATATATAGCTTTTCCCAACACCAACAAGAATATCATCGAGAATACCTATTGGCTTCCGAATTGATCTATCAGCAAGTATCAAGGACATCTTCGTGGGCTTATAGTTCACCATAATCAGCCTCTGCGAGAAAAACAACGACATCAAACTAACTCCAGAGCCCAAGTCACACAGAAATCTCTCGAAGGTAAGAGATCCAAGGTAAAACAAAAGGACGTGGATCTTTGCGTTTCTCCGGTGCAATATTTTGAATAATTGTGCTACACTCCTTAGTAAGAACCGATACACATTATTCTAAGGCCATGCGATCTGAAAGAATCTCCTTCATGTACCTCTTAAGAGAAGGTACCATCTTGACTGCTTCAACGAAAGGCAATCGCACATGTAATTCACCTACTAGATTTTTCTGCTTCTCATATTCGCGCTCTTTCATCTTTTGACAGGTCTGGAAGGATACGGAGGCTTGGGTATGTACGGTGGAGGTGGTACATACTCATCCTCAACCTTCTCTGCCTTCGATTCATCGCAAAAATCTAAAGAACCCACGTCGAGACAGGGATCGATCGATCCAGGGACATGGATCGATCGATCTTTGTCCTTCTGTCCAGATGTTTTCGAGGTGGAATTGAACAAGGATATATCGATCTTAGGACATGGATCGATCAATCCCTATCTTTATGTCGTGGATGAGCCTGTTTCTTCTTTTCCACTTCAAACCGTAATAGCATTGTAATATTCCTTCAGATTCTTCTTCGGTTTGGCAGGAATGACACCTGGGGGAGCTCTGTTGCTCGCAGAAGTCTGAGAAACCTTTGTTTCCAGTATCTTCATTCGAACACTCATAGCCTCAAACTTCTCATTGAGGTCACTGTACATGCTAGCAACTTTCTGATTGATCTTCGCAGCAGACTTAGTCTGATTTTCCAGCACTTGGTGGAGCATTTGTTTCAAATCACTATCATTAGAAGATGTAGAAGATTTTCCCTGGTTTTGATTCTGAAACCCCGATCGATAATTGTTCTTGAACCCTTCTGAACCAAAATGCTTCTGCTGATAGCCACTGTTTTCGAAACCACTGTTCTGATTCTTGTTCTGAAATCTGAAGTTCAAGACACTCTGATTCTGTTGGTATGGTTTGTTCTAGAATTGGTTCTATTGGTTGAAACCTCTATTACCAAAATTTCCTTGACCTGCAATGTAATTCACATCTGCATGTCCACCACTTAGCTCCTCAGACATGAATTCCTGATACATCTGTCCCATCTTCTTCGCTTGAAGCATAGGTGCATCATTTTGTCCTCCAACAAAGTGTACTCCTTGCTGATCTCTCCTCATTAGCTCATGGAGCTTTGACTACAGATCATCAATTCTCTTAACATCTGATGATACAACTCCTCTACCACGATCATAATCTGATCTTAAGTTGGCCTGACTATTCGCCATGTTATTCACAAACATATAAGCTTCCTCCATAGTCTTGGTCATTAAATCACCATTTCTCACGGTGTCCATAACATTCTGATATTTCTCCTCAATCCAATTGTAGAAAATGTTAAGGAGATTCCGATCTGAGAACCCATAATGAGGACTATCATTGAGGTACTCCTTGAATCTTTCCCAAGCTGCATGAAAACTCTCAGAACCCAATTGGTGAAATCCTGCAATCTTGTTTCGGAGATACATAGACCACGATTTCGTGAAGAAATACCCAAGAAAAGCAGCCCTAATTTCGTTCCATGTCCTGAGCGAATCAGGTTCTAGACTATTGTACCATCTTGTAGCTTTGTTATTGAGTGAGAAAGTGAATAACCTGCATTTCAGAGCTTCAGCAGATACTCTGTTGTGCTGAATAGTATTGCAGATGGCTTCAAATTTATCCAAATGGTGCATTGGGTTCTGTGATGGCAACCCATGAAACTGATTATGCTGCACCAAGTGAAATGAGACCCGCTTGATCTCAAAGTCTCTTCTCTCTATGGGAGGCGGACGAATCCCAGCATAATTCATATATAAAGCCTCCGGAGTGTCATATTGCGCCAAAGTCATCCTCCGTTGAGGTTGATTTGTACGTTGTTGCCCCTCAGCTGCAACATTTTGATGGCCAGCTTGCTGAGCACCAACATTAGCATTACCACCACCTCCACTAGGTGGGTCATCTTCTGGAAGGATTTCAGGAAAGAGGATTTTGATGAACTTGAAGATTCTCATTGCGGTCACCCATGATTTCTGCGAACTCAAACTCCTCAATAACCTTAAGCAGCTTCTCCTTCTTCTTCTGTCTCTCTAGACGCATAGGTTAGGGCTCAAAATCGAGAGGATTCACGATCCCTCGGCTTCTAGTATGAGGCCTGTTCATGCACCTGAAAGTACAAAAACAAGGAAGAAAAAGAAGAGATTAAACAAAATAAAGAAAAATGCCTTAGGCACGCAATGATCCTAAGTTCTAAGAAGACCTATTGGTCCCCGGAGTGACTTAGGCACTTGATTGTTCAGGTTTTCGCCCGAGATAACACTGCAAGTGCAAAAAAGTACGTTGTAGTGGTTCAGGATCAAATCCACAGAGACCAAAGGTAGCACATAGAATTTCAGATCAAATAGCGGGCTAAAGCGAAAAAGATGTTTTGGTAAAGATGCAGTAAATCGAAATTTAAGAAGCAAAGAAAGCAAACAGATGACTACAGGGTTGTAAATCAATCAAAGAAGAGTTGGGCATTGAATACTCTCAGGGAAACATTTCATTGAAGACTCGAATTATTGATTAGGGAACATGTTTTAAACCGTCTTGAACTCAAACACAATTATAGAATTGATGTACTTTTGTAGTATCAATTCCCTATGTATTAGAAACCTTGAGACTAACTTTCGTTGTCTCTCAGATTCTAATCATGCATTTTAAACAAGTTTGGTAGGTTCACAATA
>OVAN01009107.1:0-17322 GCA_900406275.1 Anastatica hierochuntica | reverse complement strand
CAAATATTGTTATCTCTCTCTCTTGTTTTTGTCGAAGAATCCAACCACCTTATCGTCATCGAAAGCTTCCTACTTATAGTTCTATCTTGCTTGAGTCTCGGAACCTCTTTGCGATATCTCTTCCTTGGATCTCGCCACCTTCTTTCTTCCTTTGAATGAGCGAAGCCTGCGGTTTGAGTTTTGTAATGGGCCGGCTCAGCGTTTAGTCCTTTTGCTTTGGTCCAGGTCCAACTTCTTCAATCGCTAATGGGCCTGCGGATTTCGACCCTTACAACTATGCTGGTACATTGCATTGATTAAAATAATGTCTATTTATCGTATATACGGTAATAGTAGTCGTGTTTTACATTTTATACAACACGATTTGATTTTGGAAGAAAAGTTATAAAACGGATTATATGAAAATAATTTAGATGCTATTCACGTATCTATTTTTCATTTTACCTGGAAAAAATGACCCAAAAATTGAATAACATCGGGTGTATACTATTGTAGGTTATTGAGGAGATAAATTTGACAAGTCCTAGGATGGGATTAACTTGTCGTGTGGATGGATCTTGGAAACAATCAGACAGAACCACATGGCTCGGTTGGATCTGTCAAGATGAGGAGGCAAACGTCATCTTAGTTGAAGCAAAATGCCACCGTCGAAGTCTCTCACCGCTTCACTCTGAAATGGAAGCTTTGCTGTGGGCAATGACAAAGCTCTCCAATAAAAGAATCCCATGCCAACATTTTGAGACAGACTGTAAAGAACTTTTCAACATCATACATGATCCAAATGCATGGCCCGCCTTCTGCACGCTTTACCAAGAGTTTCAACAACTTCGAGGTTTCTTCCCAGGCTTCTCCTTATCCACCTTTCCGCGTTCAGCAAACTCGTAAGCAGATTGCCTAGCTCGCGGCTCTCGTTCTATTTATTATGGTTATATTTATGTAGAATCATCTCCTCCATCCTGGACAACTAGGAATGAAGAGACTTTTTGATTATAGTGTGGTTGTTAAAAAAAAAAAATCTCTACTCTTTTTTTTCCAATTACATAAACGTTAAGGTTAATAGATCCTCTTTAACCAGACTCCAACATCATTTCACCATTACAACTTTGCGGCGACCATTTAATTGGCTTCAACTGTTGTTTCACGTCTTGAGTATGAGTTTTAAGTAGAAATGCAGGCACATATAGTTCTCTGCACACGATCTTAATATGTAATTTTGGTACAAACCTCAATTTAATATTCCACAAAAGTTATAAGAGTAAAGAAGAGTCAAAAGCTGCAGCTAAATAAACCAATGCTATACATTAAAATTGGGAGACTTACAAAAATACACCTTTGTATTGTCTGTTTTTCAAAAATACCCCTGCTTGAAAATATTTTATTTTTACACCTCCCTTTTTAATGAAAAAGACCATTATACCCTTAAACTAAAAGAAACCCTAAACGTTAAACCCTAAACCCTAAACCATAATTCCTAAACTTTAAACCCTAATAGCTAAACCCTAAACCCTAATCACTAAACCTTAAACCTTAAACCCTAAACCTTAATATTTGAGGTGTATATTTGAAAACCATTAAAAGACAGGTGTAAATGTAAAATTTCTTTTCCTTTTAAGTGTATTTCTGTAAATTAATCATTAAAATAAGACATTAGACATAAACTTTTTACTCGTCTTTTTTTTTGTCTTTGACCCACATCTCAACCGATATTCAACTCAAAAGAAAGGATATCGTTGGCTTTCAGGATAGATAAATAGTACTGTAATTCTGCTTTCTTGCGAGTAAAGGTCAAATATTGAATGTCACTTTTTTAACTGCATGTCTCATATTTGTAGATACTTGTTTTTAATTAATTGTGTATTATAAATTTATTTATTGCAACAATTATGTGTAAACTTCCATAAAATATTATTCAAAGAAATTAACATATTATGTATATATTCCCATTCTTTTTTGATAAAAATTTACTTCTTATTATGAAAATATTGATTTTTTAAAGTTTTCACGCAATTAAGAATGCAATAAATGTTCACTATTAAATCTATTATTTACTCTTACTAGTTACTACATGTTGGAGGTAATTTCTCCTAGAGTCTAGACTTAACTAGAGCGGAGGCACATACACAAATTTCATAGTTGAATGTGTTAACCAAGACCTTAGCCAAGGACGCACAACCAAGCCAATGTCACGAGCCAAGGTAGGGCGAATATTCCCGTTATATGATTTAAATCTTAAGAGATAAGGACAATTACCTTAGATGAATTATGAAAATATTCTTTATTGTATAGATAGACTTGGAACAAGAAGTTATCCATAAAAGATATGGAAATATTCTTATCCGAAAACTATGAATACAAAGGGAAGAACCCTAATTCAAGGATCTGAAGCTCTCTGATTCAATAATCATACTTGCAATCGATCTCTTTAAACAATATCAATAAAGAACCGCTTTACATCTTTTGTTCTTGTTCTTCTCTATCAAATGATCACCAAAAAACCCTTAAACAATTTGGCGCTAGAAGGAGGGTAAATTTCAAGAAGAACAAAAAAAAAAACAAAGATGAGTGAATCAAACAGTTCTTCCGAACTAGAAAAGAACACAAGTCTCGAGTCTACGTCTAATGACGCGGCTACAACTCGACCATAAGAGGTTGCACCCGAAACAATGGAGGACACAACAGTCGCAGCAAAGCTGCAGGAATACGAGGTAATGGCTGCAAAGCTGAAGCAGAACGAAGCTTTGTTGAAGGAGCTAGAAGATGAAAATTCGACTCTCAAAGCCTTGGAGGCAGAGAAAGATGCTCACACATCTAACGCCGATGGAAAGCGTGTCAGATACAAGAAGAGAGTCCCGTCGATGCAGTCGCTGGAAGAAAAACCGATGAAGATCGCCAAGGAGACGCGAGCGCATCAAACTCAAACCTATGGGCTGACCCGAACCCTTGGCTCTCACCATTGAAGCAGGCCTAGCATACCTCACAAAGGAAACGCTAACGAGGCCCATGGTCTAGAAGCCCTACTAAAGGGAATGCTATAAGTCATGGAGAACATGATCAAGCGCCTACCGGGGGTGGCTCCACCAATCATCAAGAGCACCTCCAACTCTTATGCCGATACACCATTTGTCGGTGCCATCGCCCTTAGCGAATTCCCCAAGAGGTTCACCTGCTGATTATGCCACTGTACGATGGGACCGCAAACCCCGACACGCACATAACTCAGTACCGCCAACGCATGCTCACTATGTTTACCAGCTACGATCACATGGAAGTCTGCATGTGCAAAGGATTTGGAGCAACTCTCACTGGGCCAACACTATTGTGGTATTCCAATCTAGCCAATGGCTCCATCGATTCATTCGCAATGCTAACAGATCGTTTCGTTGAGAAATTTGCTAGTAGTCGCACTCTAAGGTGTACCTCTGATGACCTCTACCAAATCAAGTAGTGCCAGGAAAAAAGCCTTAAGGAATACATCCGTCGCTTCAACAAAGAGAAAGTAGCAGTTTCCAACTGTGTCGTCTCCACTACAATCTCTGCCTTTAAGCATGGATTGTTGGTCAATGGTAATTTGTACAAAGACCTTACCAAGTACCCCTGCTATACCATGAATGACGTCCTCTCTAAGGTGTGAGCCCAGATTAAGTGGGAAGAGGATCCCGCTTACCAGGCCCAGGTGACCCAGTAAAGCGCTTCTAAGGCCCAGAGCCATACGAAGGCCTCCAGGGACGAAAAACCAAATTCTCGACCTCGAGTTGACAACTCTACCAAGGGCGATACTAAGGCATGGCCAAAGCCCTTAGCAAAAGCGGAGCATGAGAAGTACGTGCCCATGACCTGGTCGGACATGTCAACATGGTAATATTTCCCACTGAAATAGTAAGCCAGCTAGGACACTTGTCGGGAAAGGTCAGATGGCCAATGAAGATACGGACCCCGAAAAATAAGAGGTATCCTTCCAAGTGGTGGGATTTCCATAGTGACCATGGTCATCTAACGAAAAATTGCCTCCAGTTAAGATTCGAAGTGAATGAGCTGCTAAGGAAAGGATACCTTAGGGAATTCCTCTCCGACAAAGCCAAGACGCTCATCCATGAACATACCAAGAATGACACCCCCACGGGAGCAAGACCTGACTCGCCAAGACAAGATTGCGTTATTAATTTCATCACCGGGAGGTCAGAGTAAGCGAAGTGACTGTTTCCGCTACCAAGCGAAGCACTCACGCTGCTAAGGCCCACCAGGAGATAGACGCCATGGTGGTCAATAAGGAATGCAAGGATGGCGTGATAATCTTCGTCACTAATGCTGAAGAAGAAGTGATGACTCCGCACCACGATGCCCTGGTGATATCTTTGAAAGTTATGAACTGCCTTATGAAGCGCATCCTTGTCGACAACGACAGCTTAACTAACATAATCTTCGCCAATGCCTTTGAGGGCCTCAGATTAGACGAAAAGGATATCACCCAGAAGTCCACTTCTCTAATCGAATTTAGCAGCGAAGTAAAGCAAACCGCCGGGGAGGTAACTTTGCCAGTGTACACAGGAGGCGTCAATCAAAGGACTAAGTTCCTCATCATGGATTGTCCTTTGGCGTACGACGCCATAATAAGAAGGTCATGGATACATGATATGAAAGCCGTTCCATTGACCCTGCATCAGTCCTTGAAATTTCTACGCCTTGGGGAGTGAGAGAAATCAAAGTAGACCAAGAACATGCTCGCTCATGCTACCACACGACCTTGAAAGCTATTACTCTAAAGCCTCAATCGAAATGCACAACTCTGGAAGTCTCAACCATGCCATCGCATAAAGAAATCAGCCTACAGATGCCAGCGCCGAACACCGGCAAAAGGCTATGAGCCCAGTGACTATGTCCGTCATGCAACGACAAATCTAGAATAAAAAATTAATTTTTAGCAAAAGAGCGGTTTAGTGCCTAAGCTATTCTTTTTATAGAAAATGCCGGTATGAATTAAACGCCTCTAGAAATAACTAGACAAAGCCTGAATGATATGGACTGGGATTACCATGAAAACCTAGGTTATCAATAACCAAAGGGAATATGGAAATCTATAGAAGGAAAGCCGTAAACATCACGAATGCTTGCGACTTGCCTTTGGGGGGGGGAATAGGGTACGACTCTCAATCCACCAAGGCTTTGAGCCTATCAAAATCCATGTAATGCGGACAAGCTCCTAACCATAGTCCATATAATGCAGACAAGCTCCTAACCATGGCTAAAAATCCATAAAATGCGGACTAGCTCCTAACTATGGTCCATCTAATGCGGACAAGCTCCTAAAACCTTAGCTGAAGAGTCATGGTAAAATGCGAACATGCTCCTAATGATGGCGGATGCAACACATCCAAACTATGGGTTAGCAAAGCTAATGGACATGTGCACCCCTGACCATCCTACAACGCATCTCATAGAGAAATTTTTTTTAAACTGTATGGTAACAATATTGGCCACAAAATAAAGGCACGTGTGTCTAGAGGTCTAGTGCCCACCGAGTTCACAAAACTCACAAAAGGCTATGAGCCTAGGGACCATGAGTCCAGCTAAGGCACATGTGCCCAGAGGCCTCGTGCCCACCGAGTTCACGAAACTCACTTAAGGCTATGAGCCCAAGGACTATGAGTCCAACCAAGGCATGTGTGCCCACCAAGTTTTACGCCCACTAAGGCCAAGTTCCCATGGACTACGGGTCCAACTGATCTATGTACTTATACATGTTGAAACGTTATTGAGACTACAATATGATATTTAAACACTTTTGAGCTCGCGACTCCTAAGTGTAAAGGTATTAAGACATGATCCTTCAACGCTAGACTTTAAATACTCTATCGATTATGAGCCCTTGGTTCTCTAGGGCCATGTGCCCTAGGGATTATATATAGAATCTAATGATTGATAAATCTAATGCCTAAGAGACCATGGTTCACCAAGGCTACATGCTCCATGGTATGACTTTGAATAGTCTGCCAATGACGATCCCTTGGTTCTATAGGGCCATGTGCCCTTAGGCTTAGATAGAGAATCTAAAGATTCGTAAATCTAACGCCTAAAGAGACTATGTTTCACTAGGATTACGTGCCCCCAGGGCGCAGAAAATAAAACCGAATGGGTTTTAAATCTGACGTCTACCGAGCCATGGTTAACCAGGGCCATGTGCCCCATGTCTTAACGGAGGAAAATCCAATGATTATAAACCTTGGGTTCACCAAGGATATGAGCCATAAGTATTGAATATCATAACCTTTAATTCAACCTAAGGTCTACGGGACTTGGCCCATCAAGGCTATGTACCTTTTGGCCACGACATCGGATCCAAGGCGAATACGAAGAGCGTTTTAATCTTCCAGGGCCACGTGCCCCTAAAGCTTGGACACCGCGTCCGAAGAACAGAAGAATCCTAGAAAGCTGCGAGCCCTGGAATCCAAAGACGACACTAGGAATTGACTAAGCAAAATCTTCCATGGACCTGACGAGAATCGAATATCCAAAAGGTAGACTTGGGGTCCATAGTTTACGTCTTCAAGAAGGAATTCTGGATGGCTTAATGCATATCCATCTACTACAAAGTCTACTACTGCAAATCACCAAGACCATAATATTAATTCGACACCTCGTCAACAGAATATGTCTACCAAGGCAAGAAACTGAGAAGATGGTCAAACGATAAAGGATTAGAAGAATGAAAGCATGAAAAAGAAGTAAAAAAAAAAAACTAAAATAAAGGCCCTAGGGACCTACCGAAGTTGAATTTTTGGGCAACAAGGGCCCATAGAGTTTTAAGGCCTTCCGGCCTGGGACAAGATTCAAGGGCACGAGGGCCCAAAGAGTTCAAATGCCCATGAAGGGTTTTTACAAGTCAATCAATGGTGTTGACAGCAGCCAACGCCTAAACGTTAAGATTCAAAAAAAAAAATGTTGCGCCTCAGGGGCGTCTTTTTCTTCTTCCTTCTTCTATTCAAGGGGGGGGGGTTCGGTGGAGTAAAGGCCTTGAGATCTAGGAAATCAGGATGACCGGTGGCCAGGGATACCAACGTCACCTCTATGGAAGGAGGCATTTCACCTTTTGCAAGTGCATCCATGCGGAGCACCTTCTGGACCTCGAAATCAAAGTTAGCCAAAGGCCAGCATTTATACGCACTGGTTAAGAAGTCCTTGGCTATTTACCATTTGACCTTTATCTCAGCAATTCCTTCGGCCACATCCACCTTGGCCACAACTTGATCCGCCTCCTTGGTCTTGATCTCCAGCAAGCCATTCAGACGATTCACCTCCCCTTTAGCCTTGATCAGTTCCTCCTTGGCAGCCTTCAACTCCTCCCTAATCTCCTTAACCTCACGGCTCTTGGTCTCCGACTCCTTCTGCAGAACATCAACCATTTTTTTCTCGGCTGAAAGCTCTGCCAAGGCATCTTCACTGGCTCCTCGGCCTTGGTTACCTTATCCTCCAGGGCTCCTACATCCCTATCCTTGAGATGGATAACAACTAGAATCTGCAAGGAAGATCAAAGTTAACAACCATCCAAAAGTATCAAAGGAAGGCTAAATATACACTTACCCCAATGGCTATGGAGAAAAGGTCCTCCTTGGAACGAGCATGCTTATCCACTATGTCAGCCATGCCACGAAGCAGTCAACCAAGGCATCCTCCCAAGAAGCTGGGACCTCGGTGCAGGTAGGAGTCTTAGAGGCCTCTTTAGCAGGGTGAGGCTTCTTGATGGCAGGAGAGGCAGCTGGGGTTCCACTCTTCTTCTTCACCAGGGGCTTGGCCTCCTTGGCGGCAACCTCATTAGGGAAAGACTCAACATCCACCAACTTAGTGTTGTCGGCCCTTTACTTCTAGAGTGCTGCGGACTATTAAGATAACCAAGGGTGACTTACCAAAGATGGAGGTGTACCCTAGGCTGTGTTCGCTAACGAGGAAGTCTACCACCCTGAAGCTTCTATGGATCCTTAGAATCGCCTCTGCGCCTAGCTTGCCTACCTTGGGAGCTTTTGTCTTTACCTCTACACAATGACAGAACAAACATAAATTAAGGCGTTAACAAGATCAAGGAGTTGTTAACAAAATCAATTGTACGGACCTTTGCATTACCAGCAAGGGTGGAACCTAGGCAATTCCCCACTCAGAGGAGGTAGTAGCGATCCCTAAAGGCCTCATCATTGGCCCTCCACACCCGGTGAGGTCTGTTATCCACCAAGGCCTCTCTACCCTGTCTAATATGGAGGTGGTACTTAGAGGTTCAGCCTTGTAATAAAAGAAGTAATAGAAGTAGAGAACTTCATCGACCCTCATTGGAAGAGAGGTCAGCTCCGATAGAGCCTGAATGGATGTTAGGGTACGGAAGACCGAAGGGGAGAATTGGCTAAGGCATACCCCCAACTTGTTAGCCATCGCTACCACCAAGGAGGACAATGATCTTCGGAAGCCTGCCTCTAGGGGGCGATTTCTAAGGGCCCGCAATCAGAGGTACTTTGGTGAGGCTATGGACACCTAAATGGCATGCTCATAGTGAGAGAAAATAGGATTAGTGTCCTCTCTAGATCCTGTTGGCTAAGGACTGATGGCGGATTGAGATCTACCAAAGCTTTTGGAGGCATTATTAAAAGATCTCATATTTTTCAAAGAAATCCTATCGAAATCCTAAGGAGACTCAAGCAAGGAAGAGAAGGGCCAAAGAAATGTTACCTTGGTGTGAAAGTTGAAGCGGTTGAGATACGAATGATGAGAGCGGCTTGAGATTTGTGAACCAGAAGGAAAACAGTTATAACATGCACTGACACCTTCGGAAAAGATAATCAATGGTGAAACCCTAAGTCGAAATCAGAGATATTTCTCAATCGCACCAACAAAGTCATTATTGTGAGGAAAGACGAAAGCAAAACTCACCAAAAATACGCTAAGGACTTACCAGAAAAGCGAGGAAAGCGGTGGTTTCTCGAGAGGAAATCCTTGATTTGACGCAAGAAGAGATAGGCAAAAAGACAGAAATGAAAAAGGCTCCTCAGTTTCCTGCCTATATGACCCTACCAATAATGGGCCAAAGTAAAAAAGGCCAGATTGCACCTTAAAGTTCAGGCCAAAATGTTCATCGGCCGATGTGTCCCACCAGCGCTAATGCAATTCACCAAGAATGAAGCCATAACGACAAGAACTATCGATGCCAACAAAGGCCATGACTACGACCATATTTTATTTCAGTCTACGAGGTTTATCATAAACTAAGGTAAAAAATGAAATCTCTTAAGAAGAATCTACTCTTCAAATTCCACACGTAGAAAATGAAGAATTGGGGGCAACTGTTGGGGGGTAATTGTATTCCCTTAGAGTCTAGCCTTAGCTAGACCAATGGCACATAAAAAAACTCCCTAGTTGAATATGATAACCAAGGCCTTAGCCAAGGACGCACAACCAAGCCAAGGCCACAAGCCAAGGTAGGGCGAATATTCCTCTACTAGGATTTAAATCTTAAGAGATAACTACAATTATCTTAGATGGATTATAGGAATATTCTTTATTGTATAGATAGACTCAAAAGTAGAAATTATCCTATAAAAGATATGGAAATATTCTTATTCGAAAACTATAAATATAAGGGGAAGAACTCTAATTCAAGGTTTTGAAACTCTTTGATTCAATACTCATACTTGTAATCAGTCTCTTTAAACAATATCGATAAAGAATCACTTTACATCTTTTGTTCATGTTCTTCTCTATCAAAGGATCATCAAAAAAATCCTAAACACTACACACTTTTAAATAGTTATCGAGAAATTATATTTAATCAATCAAAATATATTCAACTATTGTTTCCTAAAATTGGCAACTTATTAATATCAATTAGCCAAAAGTACAAAGAAAGAAAAACTAAATTTTATTAAACAAGAAAAAGTCTAACATTACAAGAAAACAACCCTTTTACAACGAGGACATTTGTTGCTAAAGGTATTTTATGTCAAACTTACGATGAAAAACAGTTTGTAATAAATTGATCGACATAACTAACATTTCATCGTAAATTCTTCGTAATAAGATTTAAAAATTTTCCTTAAATTTATCGTGAATATTCATCGTTAGATCGCTTGAAACATTAACAACACATTCACATGGAAAACAAAGCAGTCTTAAATTCAGTGCTATTTAGTTAGTAAATGTTTATTCAGATACAATGGTGCATATGCTGGTAAAATAATAATCTACATTAATTCATTGTAAAATATTGATGGAAAATAGTCGTGAAAATTTTGATAATGATTTGTCGTAAATTTTCGTCGTGAAAATTTATTTGAAAACCATTGTAAAAATTCGATGTTAATTTGTATTAAATGAAATACATAAATTCATCATGAGACATCGACACGAAATAATTGCAAAATATCGACGTTAAACCTTCGTAAAATTTCACTCTTATTTTGTTGTTAACTTGCACCAAATTAGTTATTAAGTAAAAAAGGAAATCATATAACAAATTATCAAATACAATTTAATTATTAAAATACTTAAAACTATATATATAATGGGTGAGATTGGTATCATGAGTATGTTGAATGTTGTGAATGCATGTAATAAGAGATCACGGGGTAAGGAGCATGTTGCTGATAAATATATTATCACAGCAGCTCAAAGCATGAGTGAACAGGATGGTCTCCAGAAGATCCAAGCTGCATATAATGATGCAAAGGAATTCTTTCCAGAATCTGTAACACCTATCAGAGGTGAGGTGGGCCCGAATCCACCACTGGATCCATGAGTTCAATAGCTTGGAACTGCCGAGGACAGGACAATGACCTGACAGTTCGACATCTACATGAGATAAACTCAAAAATCTCCCAGATATCATTTCCCTTATGGAAAGAAAACAGCAAGACAACTATGTGTGAGACACAATTTCTCATTTAGGATTTGAAGGTTATGTAATAGTTTTTTCTAGAGGTCTAAGTGGTGGTTTGGTCATGATGTGGAAAAAGAAGTTAGTCTAACAGTCTTGTATGAATCTCCAAAATCTTGTAGACTCCTATGTTGAATTCAATGGATTTTATTTTTATTTTTCTTGTGTTTATGGCCATCCGATGCTATCATTAAGACATGAGACATGGGAAAGATTTGAGCGAACTGCCACTTCTAGGAATGACCCTTGGCTGGCTTTTTGGAGACTTCAATGAAATAAGGAGTAACACCGAAAAGAAAAGTGGTAGAATCCGACTAGAAAGAAGTTTCCAATATTTCAGAAATATGATTCATACTTGTAACTTTTAGGAACTTCGATACATTTGTAATGCTTTTTCCTGGGTGGGGAAGAGAGAAAAATACAATGAATAATGTTGCCTAGACAAAACATTAATTAATCATGAATGGCTCAGCTTATTTCCGACATCACAGAGTGAGTTCTTGGAAGTGGGTATCTTCGACCATCGTCCTGTAGCAACTACAATTTCTGTAGGAGAAAGTCAAAAAATTCCTCAGTTCAGGTTTGATGGTAGGATGGTTCAGATAGAGGGTTTTACGTATGCGGCAATTAAAGGGTTGAACAAAGGCTATTTTGGGCAAAGTAAGTGTTTAAGCAACAAGTTAAAGAATTATAGAAGTGAGATCTCTAAATGGAAGAGAAGGAATAGATTTAGTTCTAACGAAGATATAGCTATTGTAAAAAACAAACTAGATAGAGCTATACAATAAGGTGAGGATACTGAAACTCTGAGTTTGTTACAGAAAGAGCTTGGTGTTGCTTACAAAAATGAGGAACAATTATGGAAGGTTAAGAGCCGTAATACATGGTTAAAGTGTGGTGATAGAAACACATGTTTCTTCTATGCAACTACTAAAGCAGGGGCTTCAATGAACATAATACTCTCGATAATTGATGATAATGGACATATCAGATGTGGAGACAACAACATTGGCAAAGTAGCTGAGGCGTATTTCAAGGAGCTATTTACATCTGAACTTAGTTATCAAAACAACCATTACCATGGTTTTAACGGGTTTCAAGCAAGGGTCAAAAAGGAGATAAATGAGGACTTAGTAAGACAAGTTTCCATTGATGAGATTAAGGAGGCATTTTACTCTTTTAGAGCGACTAAAGCCCCTGGGCGGGATGGTTATAATGGATCATTCTACCACACTTATTGGGATGAGATCAAGGATACCATAGTGGAGGAAGTTGAGGGGTTTTTGATAAAGGAGAGTTGGATCCAGAGATAAACAAAATGAATATGTGCTTCATTCCAAAGGTTTTGGCGCTACGTCGTAAGTCAGAATATCGGCTGATCTCTCTGTGTAACGTCAGCTATAAGATCATATCGAAGATATTTGTGACAAGACTTAAGCCTCATTTATCGAGGTTCATATCAGATGAACATGTCACATTCATCCCATGCAGATTGATAACAGATAATGTGATGATCGCACATGAGATAATGCACTCTCTTAAGGTCCTTAGACGTTGCTCTTCCTCTTATTTGGAGTTAAAAACGGATGTTACAAAAGCGTATGATCGGTTGGAATGAGATTTCATCAAAGAGACAATGCATAGAATGGGTTTTGCAATGGATTGAATGGATAATGATTTGTATTCGTACTACTTCCTTTTCAGTAAACATCAATGGCTGCCCAAAAGGAGATATTCGACCACAACGGGGTATACGTCAGTAATGGCAGCCCATCTATTATCCATCTGATGTTTGCGGATGATTCCTTATTCTTTTGTCAAGCAAATATGAAAGTTGTGGCAAAGCTGAAAGACATCCTCTATCAGTATGAGAAAGCATCTGGACAAATGATCAATCCAAGGAAATCATCAATCTCATTTGGTAAACGAGTTCTAGATATGCAGAAAACAAGAACCCGTAGATTGCTACAGGTTTTCAATGTTGGTGGGTATGGTAAATATCTTGGTTTACCAAAAAAGTTTGGACGCAAGAAAGTTGATCTTTTCCAGTTCATTTGTGAGAAAATCGCAAAGAGGACAAAAGGTTGGAACAAGAAATATCTATCACAAGCTGGTAAGGAGATTCTTCTAAAAGCAGTGGCTATGACTCTACTAGTTTACATGATGAACTATTTTAAACTACCAATGGCCATTTGCGATTAGATAGATCAATTATTATCCTACTTCTCGTGGAGTAGCTCACAAGAGAAGAAAAGAATGCATTGGGTAGAATGGAGAAGAATGAGATTTCGAAAAAAGAAGGGGGAATGAGGTTCCGAGATGTTAGGAAATTTAATGATGCCTTACTAGCAAAACAAATTTGGAGGCTTTTACATAATCCAAGAAGTTTATTGGCAAGGACTATGTCGGGTAGATATTACAGAAATGGTTTGATCCTTTTTGCAAACAAAGGAAAACATGCTTCCTTTGGTTGACAATCAATTCTTCAGGGTCGAGATTTACTCCTCAAGGGGCTTCGAGTGTTAGTAGGTGATGGTGAGTTTACAAACACATGGGCAGATGCGTGGCTCCCTTTAGATCCACCTATACTGCCAAGGAAGGTGAATGAAACTGTAGTAGGGTGTGAGAAAGTTGCAGACCTCTTAAAATCATATAATAATGCATGGGATATTAAGTAAATGTTATTGTTCACACTGAAGATGTTCCTCATATACTTTCTCTCAAGTTACCCTCTTACAAGTGTAACGACTTTCTAGGATGACATTACAATTTGAATGGAATATTGATAGCTCATGTTTTCACTCAAGAAAACACTGCAAGTGTATAAATGCGTACGTTGTAGTGGTTCGGGATTGAATCCACAAAGACCAAAGGTTGCATGTAAAAATATCAAATCAAACGCGGGCTAAAGCGAAAAAAGAAGAGTTGTAGATTGATGCAAAAATTCAAAATCAAGCAAGGAAGAAACAAAGAAACGTAGAAGTTATAAATCAATTAGAGAAAAACGCTGGGTATTGGATGTTCTCAGGGAAATCATTTCATCAGTATTGTCGGTTTATTGTCAGAAAAACTTTTAAGAACCATCTTGAACTCAATTCACAAATTTATAGTCAACCTACTTTTGTAGCGCCAACTACCTATGTTTAAGGATCCTATATACTAACTTTCGTTGAGTTTTAAATCCTAAATATGCACTCTAAACGGGATTGATTTGTTCACAAATTGCTTACACATTCAACTTCTGTTGGGCTAAGACAATTTTCTCACTTATCTTTCTTTCAGGAATTTCATCAAACACTTTCGAGGCGTAAAATATCCTAAGTTCATGAACTAGGTGATCAAGCCAATTCAAGGATTAAACATAAATATAAATGAAGATCAATTGATAATTCCCCAATTTAATAACCAATCAATCACAGAATGATGAAATCCCCTATGAGAAACCCTAAAACTACTCACACATGCCCAATTAAAAATTCACAAAACAGATCAAAGAGAGACATGATTGTTATTGAATAAAAGACAAAGAAAGAGTTCAGAATTCTTCTTCGATTCGAAGTACAAAAGTAGTTCTTCTCTCTTAGGTTACAAAGGTTCTCTTTTGATTAAAAAAAACTCAGAAAGACCACATAAAGAAAGGTAAAACACGAGTTTAGGTATTAAACATGTAATTGGTTTTCGAAATCTCGGTTCGGTTCTAAAAACTTGGTCTGCGATCGTGACAAGGATCGATCGATTCTGGACAGGGATTGATCGATCCATATCATTCTGCCAAGATGTTTCAACTCTTTAATAATGCTTCCTTCGATACTTGAAATCCGTCCAAAATGTGATCTTTCCGCACAATCAAGCTCATTACCTGTAAAAACACTAAAGAACACAAAACCGCTCCAAAGAGAACCGAATACGTACTAAAATACCATATATCTCGAATAAAACCACAAGAAAAACCTATACATTATGAATACATCAAATCCTCGAGATTTGAATCTTTGCTTGCCCTCAAGTAAAGAAAACGAAGACTAAGTCTACGGGAAAAGAAGTTTGAAAACAAAATGGACCTTGCGCTATCAGTGGACCTTACTTTGCACTACTTTCGCTGACCACTTAGACCTGAGACGGTTAGATCATTCTCCCCAAGAATCCCTGCATGACCCCCAAGCCCATCCATACTCCAAAATTTGAACCTACAAGCTTAGCATTCATGTTAATAACTCTCTACATTCATTCAAATAAGCGTGAAACTTTTTAACCAAAGAACTCGTAATCAGGAATACATGCTAGGTAATCAAAAGGCTTTTAGTGGTGAGGCTTAAATTGTTTCGGGGTATCAAAGTTGCCCCAAGATGCAAAACATTATGAAAAATTGCAGGAGAGAAACAATATATTAATAACCATGTCCCCTAACTGTCCAAGTACAAACCACCAAGTCAAAGTAAACCAAACATGTGCAATCTTCATGGTGCATTTACACAACAAAATAACATGTAAATACTAATTTCTAAACCAGATATAAATAAATAAAATGACATTTTTTTATATATATACGAAAATCTGGTAGAAATTAGTATTACATAGACATTTTTTTATCCTAGAACACCCATACATCATGAAGAAATGCAACACATCCATCTAAACCTCTAAAGCGCCCGACACCGAGAAAACATACACTCAAGACCATGTCTAAGCCATCTAAATTGTTCAATCCTACCTAAGTAATTAGAAGGATCATTTCTACCCTATTCTCTCCATTTTTTTTTTACACATGTGTGCATATAAGATCAAGGTGTGGTGCCACACTAAAAATGAGTCTGTCACTCACGATTACTGAAAAGAGTGGAAGAAAAATGGGGATGTAATCTTGAATGATTGGTTTGGTTTCCTGATTTCAAGTTCCTGGATCAAAGAAATTAAGTTCATTAGTAGTCCAGATAAATAGAGTTAAAAATAATTCAAACAAAAGCTTGAGTTCCTGTTGGGGTCAAGAACGGCTACGACAAAATCGATGCCTAAAAGAGTAACAGAAGCATCATCTCTCTTTCGAAATGAAAATCGCGAAAGGATTAACAATTCTGAGGCTCTTTCCGTTATGTCAATCTCCTCTCGATCAAATGTCGAAGATCCGCGTCTAGCAATCCATAAGTGAACGCTTCGCAAAGTCCAGTAACTCGCGGGAAACTAAACGCGAGAATAACAAAATCAACGCCCGAGACCTCCGAGAGATCTCGGTAAACAATTTCCGGAGCGATAAGAAGTCACCGTAAACAAGGTAAACCGCATCGCTTCGAAAATATGACCAACACGAACGACGGCAAGTCAGGACGCCCAGACACAGTCTAGACGCCCAATGGGCGCCCAGACCCACGGTCTAGGCGCCCAGTGGGCGCCGGACCACGCTTTCCCGATTGTCTTCTCCTTCTAATCCTGGTTCAAGCGTTTCTTGTTTCGTCTTGATCGGAATCTCCGTTGAAGTTTCGCGGCAATAACCGTAAAGACTTGAACCTTTCGTAAAAACTTCGTATCGATCGTATGAAACGATAATGGTTAGCTCGAACACCAACATTGTCTTAACCATACGATCGGTCTTATCATTTTGTAAAACCGTCACCGCATAGTCGTACGAAGAACGATTTCTCCGTAAGAAATCGTAAAAATCGCTTTGTCGCTAAACGGCCCCCGAAGACCCAAAACGCGACAAAAGCCCACTTACTATTTCGGAACGAGAACCAGCCCAATTGCGTCAATGATCTACCCGAGGTTCGCAAAAGATAAAAGGAAAATACGATAAAGTCAAGGTCTGAAGATAAATATGGAAAATTCGTAAGAATATGGAATATTCCCGAAAAAATGGAATATTTCCGCGGAAGGATATGCACGAATCTAGGGCGGAAAAGGAAACATATTTAACCTACGAAGGCATATAAAAGTAGGGATAAGGAGAAGAATGAGGGACAGAAATTTCGTCACCACCAAACACTTAGAGAATTAGGGTTTTTACTTTCGTTTTTCGTTAGCGAGCTATGACTCAATGATGGCTCAGGTTTTCACCCAAGAAATCACTGCAAGCGTACAGTTAAGTACGTTGTAGTGGTTCGGGTATCGAAATCCATAAGGACCAAAGTGTGCAAAGAACTATTGAATCAAATATGGGCTAAGGCGGAAAAGTATTTTTGGAAGAAGGAAACGAAATTCGAAATCAAGAAAGAAAGCTAATAAATNATAAAGCTAATAAATACGGGTTGTAAAACGATTTGGGGAAGACGCTAGGCATAGGGTATTCTCAGGGAATTCATTTCATCAGGATTATAGATTGTTAAGGGGGGAAACAATTAAGAACCATCTCAACTCAATTCACGAAGTTATAATAACCTACTGTCGCAGCGCTAATTATCTATGCTAAAGGATCCTAGACACTA
>OVAN01009106.1:204-17323 GCA_900406275.1 Anastatica hierochuntica | reverse complement strand
TAAAAGAAAATATCCCCCAGAGCTAAATCTTCAAACAAACTCTAACTCTATGTTACGTTTAAAGGTCCTAACCTAAATCTTCAAACAAACTAATGCTTTGATTGGTTGTAGTTTTTGAAGTTGTTTTTGATTTTAGTTTTTAGAAAAATCTATTTTTATAACCATTCAAGATTTTGGAAAAAATAATTTTTAGTTTTGTAGAGTTTTTAAAGTTTTCAAAGAAAAACCAAAATCCAAATTTTAGTTGTTTAAAATTCTTAAATCAACCTAAAACCCAAAAACCAAAATCTCAAAAACAAAAACCAAAAATCAAAAGCCAAAAACTAAAATCTATTTCAAAATATGCAAACATGGCTTAACAGTGCATGATAATTGTGTTAAATTTATCTCTTACATTGGTAATTTTTAAAAACTATTAAGGCAAGAAAATACCTAGTAGCCAGTAACTTTGAATTTGTCAAAGGTTAATAAAAAAAGGAGAAAATCCAAAGGAAGAACCCAAATTACACTCCAGCTGATGCGGTGCACATTAGCACTGACCAATCAGAATCATCTCTTCTCTTCTCTGCCGACTCTTCATCATGAGCCGTCATGTCTACGTGGATCACCTCCTCCCCCACAGCGTCAAGGCGACGAACAGAGGCTCGACAGAGACAACCCTCTTCCGAATCTCCACCACCGAGGAAGATGAAATCACTGGCCGATATAATGGTGAAATCTGAGCTCTTCGTTAAACACGACGAACAAGAAGACAGCTACGGCGATGTCACATGTGAGAAATGTGGTTCGGGAGAAAGAGATGATGAGCTTCTTCTCTGCGACAAATGCGACAAAGGGTTCCACATGAAATGTCTTAGACCTATCGTGGTTCGTGTCCCCATTGGACCATGGCTCTGTCTCGATTGTTCTGATCAACGTCCTGTAAAAGGGTTATCTCAGAAGAAGATTTTACATTTCTTTCGGATTGAGAAGCAAATTTATCCTTCGGAGAAATTGAAATCGAGTCAAGGTACGATTTTTTTTTGCTAGGTTTCATGATGTTTGTGAGTTCATCATGAAAGGTCTTAGCTTTACGAATATAAATAGGTGATTAACACTTCAATGAATATGAAAAGATCTAAACTTTAGCCAAAATAGTATTAAAGTGTTGCACCTCATGAAGCATTACGGATTTGGGTTAATAAGATATGAGAAGAAGTGTTTAGAACTGAAATTAAAGTTTGTGAATAGATTCTGAATGGCTCTTCCTATTTATGAAGAAGAGACTAGAAAGCATAGGAGACGATCTTGCTCTTTGACAGTGAAGAAGAGAAGGAGAAAACTATTACCTTTTGTTCCTTCAGAAGATCATGATGAAAGGCTTATGCAGATGGGCACACTTGCTTCTGCTTTAACAGCATTGGGTATCAAATACAGCGACGAGTTGAGTTATGTTATCGGAATGGCTCCTCGGTCTGCAAATCAATCCAAACTCGAGAAAGGTGGGATGCAGGTAAAGAAAACATACTTTTTTAGCCTTTTTCGTTAACTCTCTCTCTCTCTCTCTCTTCTAAGTTACTTCCCTTATTGGTTTTCTTCTCGGTTTCTGTATTTCCAGGTGATTTTGAAAGAAGATTTAGAGACATTGGAACAGTGTCAAGCTATGCTTAGAAGAGGAGAATGCCCTCCACTTGTTGTGGTATTCGATCGGCTTGAAGGGTATCTCTTATGTGATTATAACTTCTTTCTTTGATCTTCCCCTAATCAACAAAATGTATTTGTAAACATATTATTTGGTTTTCATCTTTACAGTTACACAGTTGAAGCAGATGGTCCAATTAAGGACTTAACATTCATAGTTGAATATACAGGGGATGTTGATTACTTAAAGAATCGAGAAAATGACGATTGTGACAGCATCATGACTCTCCTTCTATCAGAAGATCCATCGAGAAGTCTTGTTATCTGTCCGGACAAGTATGGAAACATATCTCGCTTCATCAATAGCATCAACAATCAAAATCGGTAAGCAAAATTCGATATCTTTCTTTAGATTTCTATGGCAAAAACTTTTGAGAATCATCATACATCATTGGTGGTTGCAGGTTTGGTAAGAAGAAGCAGAACGGTAAATGTGTGAGGTATAGCGTAAATGGAGAATGTCGGGTTCTTCTAGTGGCTACACGCGATATATCGAAAGGGGAAAGGCTCTATTATGACTACAATGGTTATGAGCATGAGTATCCTACTCACCATTTCCTCTGAACTTTCACAGGGATAGAATCTATGGAGTCTCTCTGGGTCAAAGTCTTTTATTTATATATTTTTGTTGACATCCAAAGGTCACTAAATTGCATGGCCTTTGAAGATTATGCAATCTTAATTATGTAAGTTAGTGGTAGAAAATTATTCTAACTTCTTGTGCAGAACTTTTGTTAGATTAGATATCAAATGAATATTAACCTCTTTTATATGTTCTTGGAGAACTTTCATAAGTTAATTATGAGGTTTCCAGATAAGATCAGTTTATTTTTTTCATTTCCTCCCCAAGGATTTATCATAAAATGAACCAGTAATAATGTGGCCTTTGGTCTAGTGATTGTTGGTCCCTTTCACGATTACCGGTCTCACTTGCGCGGCGAGGGGAGCAGTGAAAGTAAAAAGGATAAAGTGATGGGCCACGGCCCACAGAAGTAACACAAGCCCACTATTGTCAAATCTTCTCAAGTCTAAGTCTAAATAATCATCATATTCATTGTCTAAGCAAACAACAAAATAGAGCAAGGGACAAAAGGAAAATTGAAACGTTACAGACGTAAGACACATAACTCAATTCTCTGTATCACGACAAACTTTGATCTCTTCTTATCCTTTCAGTATATCTGGATTTTCGACACTCGAAAGCAGATCCTAGTTGTGAGGAATAGGTCTACAAACTTCTCTTCATACTATAAAGCTTTGTAATCGGATTCAGAGATAATCAAGTGAGAAAATTTTCTTTCATTCTTTCTTTATTCACATGGTATCAGAGCCAAAATAGAACCCTAACAGGTCGTCGTCATGGTTGAAGCTCAACCACCTTATCATTTCTCTTCTAATCTTCATATCTCAAGCTCAGTAACCATAAAGCTGAGTGATTCAAATTATCTTCTCTGGATAACTCATTTTGAGTCTCTTCTTCGAAGACAAAAGCATTTGGGTTTTGTTAAAGGCGAAGAACAAGTTCCAACTGCAACCATTACACAAACCGTTAACGGTGTAGCTATCCAAATCATTAATCCAATCTTTGAAGTTTGGACGTGTACTGACCAACTCATAAAATCATGGATTTTCGGCACATTGACTGAAGAGGTAATAGGATGTGTCTATGGATTGGCGTCCTCTCACGATGTATGGTTGTCATTAGCAAATAACTTCAACAAGAGCTCTGTTGCTCATGAATTTGATATGTGGCGACGTCTCCAGCTGCTTTCGAACAGAGGTAAAGATATAACTGTCTATTGCTGTGAATTTAGAAACCTTTGTAATCAGTTAAGCTCAATAGGAAAACCGGTAGAGGAATCAATGAAGATATTCACTTTTCTGAATGGTTTAAGTCGTGAATATGATCCTATTTCCATTGTTGTTCAAAGTTCTATGTCTCATTTTCCTCCGCTGACCTTTAATAATGTGGTGTTTGAAATATCTGGGTTCGACACAAGATTGAAGAGATATGGGACTTCCAATGATGTCACTCACTTTACTGCCTTTCAAACTCAACGATCAAGGTATTCACAGTGAGGTCATGGGGGTCATTACTTTAGGCCTAGGAATCGTAGTCGCAGTGGGTATTCAACTCGTGGCAGAGGGTTTTCTCAGCAAGTCAATGCTTCAGGTTGGAACCAGAATCAGTCATCCGAAAGCACCAACAACACCAGACCCGTTTGCCAAATCTGTGGGCGCATTAGACATTCAACTCTTACGTGTTCGAACCGTTTTGACACTAATTATCAAAGCAACGATATCCCTCAAGTTCTTGTTGCTCTTCATGTTTTTGATAACAATGGTCGAGAGTGGTTCCCAAATTCAGGTGCGTCTGCACATGTTACATCCGCACCTGCCCCTTTGTCAAAATCAACACCATACCCAGGTTTTGAAAGTGTAATGGTTGTTGATGAGAACTATCTCCCAATTACTCATGTTGGTTCCACTACTCTCACCACCACGGCAGGTAGTATACCACTAAATGATTTCTTTGTTTGTCCAATAATGCAGAAATCTTTGTTATTAATTTTAAAATTGTGTCAAGATTATCCATGTGGTGTTTACTTTGATGCTAATGTCGTTAATATTATTGATCTCAAAACTCAGATAATAGTTACCAAAGGACCACATCGTGAAGGTCTCTATGTGTTGCAAAATCCTGAGTTTGTGGCGTTTTATTCAAATCGGCAGTCTGCTGCGAGTGATATGGTTTGGCAACAGCGCTTGGCACACACAAATTTTCAGATTCTGCAACTTCTCAACAACAACAAGGCAATATCTATTAATAAGATCAGCACTTCTCTCATTTGTGAACCTTGCCAAATGGAAAAAATCTCTCAGCTTCCTTTTTCTATTTCAGAGTCTGTAACTATGGAACCCCTAGATCGAATACATTGTGATCTATGGAGTCCTTCTTCAGTTGTATCTTTTCAAGGTTTCAAATACTATGTGGTGTTTATTGACAACTGTTCTCGGTATTCATGGTTATTTCCTCTCAAAAACAAGTCAGATTTCTTTGGTGTGTTCATTGCCTTTCAAAGACAGGTCGAGAACCAATTTGATATAAAAAAAAAGTAAGGCCTTTCAAAGTGATGGCGAAGGGGAATTTACAAACGCATAATTTTGAAATCATCTTAAGGCTCACAGTATTACTCATCTTTTGTCTTGTCCTTCAACACCACAACAGAATGGTATTACCGAACGAAAGCATCGACCCCTTACTGAACTTGGTTTGTCGATGTTGTTCCACAGTAAAACGCCACTGAAATTTTGGGTCGAGGCTTTCTATTCTGAAAATTTCATCAGTAATCTCTTACCATCAGCTTCTTTGAAACATAAAATCTCATCTGAAACTCTGTTTAAAAGACAACGATATTACTCCTTTCTCAGAATTTTTGGATAAGCTTGTTATCCTTGCCTTCGATCCTATTCTCAGCATAAGTTCAAGTCTCAATCCCTCCAATATGTCTTCTTGGGGTATCACGCTCAGTATAAAGGTTATCTTTTTTGTATCCTCCAACCGGACGGGTATATATCTCGGCACGTGATCTTTGATGAACAATGTTTTCCTTTTGATGGAAAATACAAACACTTGGTTATTCAACATAAAATTAGTTTGTTACACTCTTGGCAACTTGCAGAGAATCATCAGTTTGAGTTCCATCATCTCCCAACCATTTCGTCGCAAGTAGTGGAGTATCCTAAAGCAATGCCAACGTCTCCAGTAGTCGGTACACTTGGGACTGAACTAGGCATAGAATCACCAAACTTTGTTTATTGAAGAACATGTGCCTGAGAATATCTCTGCAACCGATGGTTTTGTCTCTATATTAGAAATTCCTCTAGAATAAGCAGCTCCTAATACATCATATGTCGGCTCTCAGCACTCCATGACTACCAAGTCCAAGCTTGGAATTCGAAAACCGAATCTAAGGTATACAATGGCTGAAAGTAAAACTCTTCCTTCTCTTCCTAAATCTGTTGCAGAGGCACTAGCACATCCTGGATGACGCCAAGCAATGATTGAAGATCTGGAATCAATTTATCAGAATGATACTTGGTCATTGGTCACTGCTACAAAAGGAATGAATGTTCTTGGTTTTCGTTTGGTTTTCACACACAAGCTAAACGCAAATGGATCTTTTAACAAATTAAAAACTCGTTTAGTCACCAAAGGTTTTGATCAAGAGGAGGGTGTTGACTTTGTCCAGACAGACACTCTTGTGGTTCGGACATCAACCATACGGATTGTACTATATGTAGCAACATCAAAGAATTGGCAAATGACGCAGTTGGATGTTAAAAATGCCTCCCTTCACGGCGAGTTACAAGAACACGTATATATGCTCCAACCTTCCGGTTTTGAAGATATTTCTCGCCCAAATCATGTATGCTCATTGCATAAAGATCTGTGTGATTTGAAACAAGCACCACGCGCTTGATTTGACAAGTTTAGCCATTTTCTACTTGAATTTGGCTTCAGCTGTAGTATAGCCGACCCCTCACTCTTTATCTATCATCAAAATGGCAACACCTTGGTACTTCTACTATACGTCGATGACATCTTGCTGACAGGATCCAATCTTGCACTTTTTTAGAATTTGATCTCATAATTGAAAAATAAGTTTGCTATGAAAGATTTGGGTAATCTTCATTACTTCTTGTGTATTCAGGTTGAAGAACATGATAGTGGATTATTTCTCAGTTAAATAAAGTACGTTAAGGAGATATTACATCATGCCAATATGACTAATTGCAACCCTGTTCATACTCTGTTATCACTCAGACTCGACTATGTTTACAAAGACAAACAACTATTTGCTAAGCTGAGTTACTTTTTTAGTCTTTAGGGAAAGCTCTAGTATCTTACAATCACTCGATCAGACATTCAATTCGCAGTGAACTTCATTTGTCAAAGAATGCATTCACCTACTCAATCAGATTTTGGGCTGCTAAAGCGGATTCTTCGTTATCTTCATGGAACCTATTCAATGGGGCTTCATCTCTATAAGAACAATGATCTAAGTATTGTTTCTTATAGCGATAGTGATTGAGCTGATTGTCACGAAACGAGGCAATCAACAAATGGTTTATGTGTAATGCTTGGGTCTAATGTTGTGTCTTGGTGAGCAAAGAGGCAGCCAACGGTTTTGCGCTTGTCAACAGAGGCGGAATACAGAGCATTGGCCACCACTACTTCAGAGTTGACGTGGATATCCTCTATCTTACGAGATTTACGATTGCCACATACCACACCAGCTCGTCTTTATTGCGATAATTTGTCCGCAGTACACCTCTTTGAAAATCTGGTGTTCCATGGTCGCTCGAAACACATTGAAGTTGACTATCATTACGTACGTGAACGGGTAGCCCTCAGAGTTCTTGAAATACAACACATACCGACTGCTTATCAAGTCGTGAACATCTTTACAAATTCTCTCCCACGGCAGGCTTTTCATCAGTTACGTTTCAAATTGAATGTTGGGCTCCCACCTTCAATTTAAGGGGGAATGAAAGTAAATAAGATAAAGTGATGGGCCATGGAAGTAGCACAAACCCACTATTGTCAAATCTCTCAATCCGAAGTCCAAACAGTCGTCATCTTCATCGTCTCAGCAAATGAAAAAATGGAGTAAAGGACAAGAGGAAAATCGAGACGTTACAGAGGCAACATACACAACTCAATCATAACAAACTTTGATTTGTTCTTATCCTTTCAGTATAGTTGGATTTTCGATACTTTTAAGCAGATCCTAGCTGTGAGGAATAAGTCTAAAAACTTCTCTTCATACTATAAAGCTTTGTGATCGGATTCATAAATAATCAAGTGAGCAAAGTTTCTTTCTCTTTTAGTTTGTTCACAAGCAGCTGGTTTTGTCAGAGAAGATGATGCCCTTCCAACTAATATCACCTACGCACGAGCTAAGAGCATGATTAATGCAAGGGTTTAGAAGGGTTCTTTAAAAAAATTATCACAAGGGGTTCTTAGATTTTAAGAACCTTTTGTAATAAATTATTATTATTATGATTTTTAAGAACCCCTCTAAACCCCCTCCAATAATCATGCTCTAAGGCAATACAGACCAACAAACACCTCAACCACCACAACGAGTACCATTGGACCCGTGGCCACGATCCCGGCTCTCCAAGCAATTACCTCCGCACGAGCTAAGAGCATGATTAATGCAAGGGTTTAGAAGGGTTCTTTAAAAAAATTATCACAAGGGGTTCTTAGATTTTAAGAACCTTTTGTAATAAATTATTATTATTATGATTTTTAAGAACCCCTCTAAACCCCATCCAATAATCATGCTCTAAGGCAATACAGACCAACAAACACCTCAACCACCACGAGTGCCATTGGACCCGTGGCCACGATCCAGGCTCTCCAAGCAATTAGCTCCGTCTAAGGAAGATAAAAGCTCTAAATCTCCTTCGTATATATCATTATTTGCCATAATATGTAAACAATAAAAGTTAGCTTTTTAATGGTTCTCAACATTGAAATGTAATTTTGAAAGCATAAACAGGTTTGTAGAGGCTTTTTCTTTTTGCCCATCTACCAATGAACTTAAGTGTTTAGTAAAAGTTTCATTCTTTTTTTTGCTTCTACAAGATTAGGTTTTACGGTTTGAGGTCCACTCATATCTTCAATATGTGGGGCTATGATCTAACAAAATAGTTGAATTATGAGCCTTCTTATATATTCTCCCTATCCAACGTAACAATATTTTGGTGAACTACTTGAAAAGGAACTATAAATTAATTTTGTTGTACACCTGTAACCTATTCTGATTCGAAATTGATTTGTTTTTTTAACCTGCCCTTTACCAGTTTCTGCAACCCTCCCGACTTTTTACATCCACTTATAAGACATTTCGTTAATGATGATGATGTTGATGATGTCTACTTCGTTGAAAATTTTAGGAGATTTCGTAAGAAAACGACCAACTCTGCTTTAACTTAAAGCACAAGGCATACCCCATACTTAAGTCTCCATACTCATTTATGATTTTAACCCAAGACACTATATTGAAACTTTATTGTTTTACTTCAGTTAGTTCTACTTCCAATTGATATAACATGAATTCAAAAGTTTCGAATTTTTCGTTTTGAAACTTTCTCAGCTTAAGTACAATGAGAATGTTTCAGACTTAACGTCATTCAAGCAGACGTTGAAGGCCAATCATCAGCTTGAATAAAGTTAGCCACCGAGTACACATGAACATGCTCATCTTGTATCTCACTGCTCCATGAAACCCTTTGTGACCGATCCGATCCAGGACCTCTGTTCTTAGATTCACCGTAGTAAAGCGTTTTCAGCGCGAAATCCCCACTCCAAGGCAGCCATCCATCAGGAGTAATCAAAGCCTCTAAATTGCATCCTATAAAGACAGTCCTTGAGTAATCTTTCCATGGTCTCCCCAAGTAGTTCTTATGCACCTTTGGGTTAGCGTTATACAACTTCATGTACTCCTCTGTTCCGTTGATCAAACAGTTCAAGAAGACGAACCCCGTGGACTGTGACGGATCAACCCTTCCTTGGGCAGTAACCGCGTTTTTCTCGCCCTTTTCGGGTTTAACTTGACGCGGTGCGATTAAGATTTGGCAGTCTTGGAATACAGAAGCTGAGTTTCCGAATATGAAGTCAACGTTTCCTTGGATACGGCAGCTTTTGTAGAACTGGCGAAGGCCATGGGCATATAGAGTATCTTGGTTCCCAAGAAACTCACAGTTCTCGAGTAAAGAAAAATCGCTGTCGGATCTAAACGCAACCGCTTGGTGAGCGTCTGGTCCCGCCGTGTTTTGGAACGTTATATCACGAGCCATGAAGCCATCTCCTACCACTCCTACCAAACAAAACATGCGTGCGTGAATCATATTTTATATTAATAGAAATAAAATTGATTCAGCTAAAAACCTCCAAAAATGAAAAAAAAACATTTGATTTTGGTTGTTAATACTCCAAACATTCCTAAAAAAATTGATTTTCTAGTTTTTCACATAGGTTAAAAATCAATTAATAATGAATTATAAATGCATTACTATTTTACAACAATATACACATTCCAATAACTGTGTCAAAAAAAGGAAAAAAAACACATTCCAAAAACTAAGAACAATATAAATTCATTAAATTTAAATATTCTTAATTAATTTGATTTGACTTCTACATTCAATTAATCAGAAAAATAATTTATTAGTAAATGAACCAAATATTTATTAGCAACCTAAATACCGATTCTTTATTAACTGTTCACTGATTCTATAACTCTACTGGTCCAGCTATGTAATAATACTCCACCAAATGCATACTCCATTTTCGAATTTCACAATAAATTTTGTTTTAAGTATTTTCGATAGTGGTATTAAGTAAACAGATGGAGTAAAAATTAATCTATAGTTCTTAAAAAATAATTTGCAGTGTAACCATAAATTAAATTAAAAATAATAATAAGCAGGTATCTTTAATATAATACTTAATATAGTGTTGCTTCAACATTAAAAAGGACGGTTACTCATAAATCATATACTAGTAAATAAAAAAACTCACCGACAGTTGCAGTATTGTACGTGGTGATCCCAGGCATGCCGGCGTTCAAAGATCCTGTAATGACCGTTTTGCCCATACCGTCTCCGATGAAAACGACGTTCTTCTTCTCAAACGGAACCCTAACGGTTTCCTCGTATACTCCTTCGTTAATCTTTATAACAAACCTACGCATCCCGTTATCCTCCGGGGCAGCGTTAACGGCGTCCTGCACCGTCTTGTAACGGCATTTCCCGTCTTTACACACCGTCACGTCTTCTTTTAAACCCGAAGGAAAACCCAAATTAGGATCCGAGCCCAAACCCGGCCCAGTTTTTTCCCAGAAACCGTCTCTTTCGGTTGCTGGTTGGATCCACGAGGCTACGTTGTCTCCGAAGTTATCGTACGACACCATCATGCTAAGCGCGTTGCTGCTGACGTGGATAAGACCGTCGAGAAACGACATCGTTTCGCCTACTTGGCTCGTGTCGTTGACGTATTTGAGAGCTGACCACGAATCGTATTGGTAAACGAGAGCAGCGCTCATCCAGGCGCGAGCGTCTTTGATTCTGCCACGTGTCAGAGCTTGATCCGTGGATTGAGTACGATGCTCGGAGTAAGAGAGGAGCTGGAGACACGTGTTCGCCGCATTGGTGCGGTTTAGATTCCCTACGGACGAGTCTAGGATAGACTTGACTTTTGATTGGGCGGTTTTGAGGTTTTGGAAAGAGACGGAGATCGCTGAGTGGATGATCTGAGATGGGTTTGGATCCGGAGGTACCCGACCCGGTTCGGATAGCGAAGAGACGCATTGGTCTGGGTAACGAGTTGCTTTGCAAGCGAGACGGATCTGAGCGGCGGGAGGCGGCGAGGGATTTACCGGAGGAGTGTCAGGGGTTAATTGGGGAGAATTGTGGCGGTGGTGGTGGCGGGAGGAGGAGGGAGAAGCGAAGAGGAGGAAAGAGATGAGAAGGAGGAGAATGGAGGACATGGCGGCGATAAGGAGGCAGACGCAGCGGATTAGGGGTTTTCTACGGTGAGATTTAGCGGAGGAGGAAAGAGGATGATGGAGTTTGGAAGAAGCCATTAGAGATATGTGTGTATATATGTATAGGAGTGTGTGTGGAGAAATTAATTAAATTTTGAGGAAAATAAAAAAGAAAATGAGAAAATGGATTACAGTCACAGACCATAAGAGTCACGGGCGGTGCATAGTGGAGCGAACACTATTGCGATCATGCGCGCAGAGACGAAGAGGAGAGAGAGATTGGAGTTTTGTGAGTGTCCTTTTTGTTAATTATGCTTCAATTAGGGAAGACGATGAGATGTAAATTTCCGCTTTAGACTCCGGTTTTTATCGGTTTAGTTTTCTTCTTTCTTTGACGTATCGTTTAGTGTTTTTTTTTTCTAACGTCTTATATTTCACTTAAAGATTGCGCTGATCCTTATACAAAATACAAAATGTCCTCCAGGCCGAAAGGAATGTAATTAAAACAAATAAAATTAACTTGGCGTAAAGGTTTCTTTGCTATCTTATCCGCAGCTTGATTTAAATGTTTTGGAACCCAAACGAATTGAATACTTTGAAAGCGATCCTGCCACATTGTTAATTCCTGGTGAAGGTTATATAGACCGAAATGGGTTTGGAGGCGTTGAAGAATGCTGACCAATATTTTATTGTCTCCTTCAAAATCACACCGTCGATATCCTCTTATCCACGTCTGTTGCATGGCCACAAGAGCAGCTTGCATTTCCAATTCCACGGAGTCCTGAGTTGGCTTTCCTTTGGTTGTTCCGGCACATAAATAAGTTCCATTGTCATCTCGAATTATCCACCCTGTTTTTGTTTCTCCTCGAGCATTACGCGATGCATCATAGTTGCATTTGACAAATGTAGGTGGCGGTTTCTCCCACTGAGATACCGCTGCTTGTTCTTGCCACGCCCTTGGTTGACTATATATATTGCCTGTTGAATTTTACTGACTGTCCTCTCTCGCATATTGAAGATCTAAAAACCAATCTTGGTTTCGTCGTTGGTAAGTGAGTACATTTCGACTTTTCCAGAGTCGCCAAAGAATCCAGAAAGGAAGTTGTCTCTGGTAATCTGTGTAAACTTGGTTATTATGTAACTCAAGTATGAGTTCAATTTTACCTTCAAATGAGGTAGTAGAGTTTTGTAACTGCGGAAGCGCAATCCCGAAAGCTCGCCAGACATGCATAGCGTGTTCGCAGTGGAAGAAAAGATGATTCAGATTCTCAACTTCTGTACAACACCGACGACAGAGGCTGTTTGTTGTTATTCCTCAGTACCTAAGGCATGAACCCGTTGGTAGAGCGTTGGAAAGACATCTCCAAAGGAAATGCTTAAGTTTTGGTCTCACCCTCATCTTCCAGACCGCCGTTTTTATTATTGGGTTCCCAGGAGGGGGAACGATAGGATTAAGATCAGTAGCGTGTTGTTGTGCCAACCAATACCCCGATTTCACCGTATAACAACCATCTTGAGTATAGTGCCAGCCTAAAAAATCTTGTGACTTACGAGTACAAAGATAGATGTTCGTTATATTTACCACATCTTCCGGGGTAAACATTGAGTAGAGCTTGTTTGTATCCCACTGGCCAAATTCATCCAGCAATTGTGAGACATGAACTAATGGTAATGTCGGACCAATGAGCCGTTGAGGAGGTCGAGGTGGAGAGACCGGAAGCCACCTGTCTTCCCAGATCCATGTTTGTAGACCATCTCCAATGTTTGTTCGTAAACCCTGGCATAACAATTCTTTTCCAGCCATTAAAGATCTCCAGATAAAGGAAGGTTTCGTACCTAAGGCGCTATGAAGCACGGTAGAGGTTGGGAAGTAACGCCCTTTCAATACTCTAGCTGCTAGACTTGTAGGATGTCGGAAGATTCGCCAAATCTGTTTGGCTAAAAGAGCCAAATTGAACCTCTCAATATCTCGAAAACCTAGACCCCCTTCTTTCTTGGTCATACTCAATCGTTTCCATGAGTACCAATGCATGGACCGTCTGTTATCGTTCTTGCTCCACCAATATCTAGATAACGTACGCTCAATCTCCTCACAAGTTCCAATGGGCAATTTAAAGACATTCATGGTGTATACCGGGAGAGCTAAAGCGATAGTTTTTAGCATGATTTCTTTACCCGCCTCAGAGAGAAATCTTGTGGACCAACTTTCCGTACGTTGTTTAACCTTCTCAACGATAGTTTGGAAGACTTCTTTTTTCTTCCTTCCTATTTGCTCAGGTAAACCCAGGTAGTTCCCTTGTCCTCCATCATTATGAATATTGAGAATCCTCCGGAGATTCGTCTTGACGTTCTCCCGAATTCGAGATCCAAATGTAATTGCTGACTTATGTAGGTTTATCGCCTGCCCTGATAACTGCTCATATGTTGCCAGTGTTTCTCTTATTGTTCTAGCTGACCGCGGGTGGGCATGGCAAAAAAAGATTGCGTCGTCTGCAAAAAATAGATTATGAACCGTGGGACCAGTGTTACTTATTTTCATACCTTTGATCTTCTTGTCCTCAGCTGCTTGGTGGAACATATGTGTAAGAACCTCCGCGCACATAATGAAAAGGTATGGTGAAAGCGGATCGCCTTGCCGGATTCCACGGGAAGGTGTTATATGGTCGTGTGGTGATCCGTTTATGAGAACCGAAAGGGAGACTGATTCTACACACGTCATTATCCACGTTATCCATTTTACATCGAAACCCATGGCGACCATTGCATCTCGTAAAAAATGTCATTCCACACGATCATACGCTTTGGATATGTCTGTTTTGACCGCCTTATACGACTTTGCCCAACGCTTACGTGATTTCAGTATCGGTTTAGTGTTTATATCTGAGGTTTGACTAATATAATAAATCGAATCAAACCGAACCTAACCAAAATAGAGTATATAGTAAGGACATGGTTATACCAGTTTTTAAAATTCATGGATAAAATTTGGATATTAACCGAGAAAATTGAGAAAACCGAAAAAATCGATTAGTTACAAAATTTCAATATAATAATATATAGTATACACTAAAATTGAAAAATTCTATATATTATGAATAATATTATTTCAAAATTTGTAAAGTTTTAGTTTACAATATAGTATCTAATATCAACAAAAATAAATCCTAATTCTAAATTTTTTGTTTAAATATTATTGTTTTTTTATGTCATCTATATGATATTTATGTTTTGTCTTGATACAACAGTTGAGAGATAAATCGGGGGATATAAAAGAAATATTCAAACGAACCCGAATTTGGAAAATGTAATTCTACCAACGAATCTACGACCGAATTTGCTTCTCTTTTCGTCCATACGACCTCCACTTCCTCAAATCTTTTTAGCCACTGATGAATATCTCTAACGAGATTGTGATGGGGAAAGGAGAAATCCTTTCCTTGAATTATTCGAGAGACTTTGATATTATCCCCGGCCCCTCAAACACCACTTTGGTAAGTCCCCTTGACCACAAATGTTGTAATGCCATGAGTAGTGCTTGAAGCTCCGTCTCTAGTGGCTCCACACATCGTCTTCTGATAGCATGGGCTGAGTAGAGATAAAAACCTTGTTCATCTTGCACTATCCACCCTGTCGTTGATAGTTCATTTATTTAAAATCCTGCATCACAATTACATAAGAGTACTCCTGGTTTTGGTTTCTCCCAAACTTCTTTATGTGGCTATTCTTTTTGATTTGAGATTCCATTGTTGGTTCGATGTAAAGTAATCCATTCTTGTGTATCTCTTATAGCTATAGATACATCATTAAACCATTGACCCTGTTTTTGATTAAACACCAATTGATTACGGCTTTTCCAAATGCGTCATAATGTCCATATCATAATGTTTCTCTCGTGTGGATTTAGATTGGGATTCGAGTGGATATTAATGATGGCCTGGATTTTCTCTTCGAATGATGTACTTAAATCTGTCAACTGGTGATCAATAGCTTGTACTCCTCTCCAAATGGCTATGGCATACTGACAATTAAAAAACAGATGAACCGGTGTTTCTTCCCCTTGTCAACACCTTTTACACACCGAATCTCTAGTGATTCGTTGTTGCCTTAAAGTCGATCCTATTGGTAGAGCCTGTGATAATAACCTCCACAGAAAGTGTTTTAATTTAGGAGGTGTATTAAACTTCTAGGCAGCTGCTTTGAGATTTGGACAACCTGGCGGTGGAGTTGGGGGTACATTCGCTTCCAAGTGTGTAGCCAACCAATAAGCCGATTTAACGATAACAAGGCCTTGCGGTGTATAATCTCAGCCCATCAGATCCACCCCCGGTGTTGAACTCAATCGGATGCTCTGAATAAGGGCAACATCCTCCTCCACGATATTAGCACTAAGTTTATTTGAATCCCAATTAGTACGTCCGTTTAGCATTAAGTCCTTAACTTTCGTGACATTACTAATTGGCTCGTAGATCTGACGTGGCGGGCGAGGCAGTTTAGTGGGAAGCCAATTCAGAGACCAAATATTTGTAGTTGATCCGTCTCCTATGAGAACTCTCATACCTTGTTTGACTAGATCTCTTCCTTCCAGTAAAGATCGCCAGACAAACGATGGTTTGCGGCCTTTGCGAGCCTGAAATATACTTGAATTCGGAAAATATCTTCCTTTAAGTAGTTTTGCAACTAACGTGTTTGGTTCCTGCATAATGCACCATAGTTGTTTCCCCAACATTGCAATGTTGAAGTTTTGAATGTTACGGAACCCAAGTCCCCCTTCTTTCTTTGGAAGGCCTAGGCGCTCCCAAGAAAACCAGTGCATACATTTCTCTTCCGACTTTTTACGCCACCAGAACTTGGCCAGTTCGGCTTCGACTTCTTCACAAATCCCTTTTGGGAATTTGAAGCAGTTCATTGTGTAAACGGAAAGAGCTAGAGCGACCGTCTTGATAAGTATTTCTTTTCCCGCTTCGGATAGGAACTTGTTTGACCAATGACTTGTACGCTGTTGCGCTTTTTCAATAATAAATTTGAAGATATCTTTCTTTCTTCGTCCTATCGATTCTGGTAGGCCTAGGTATTTTCCGTTTCCCCCGTCATTATGAATATTTAGGAGTCGCCTTAGTCTCGTTTTAACTTCATTTTTGACTTTTGAGCCAAATGTGATTGCTGATTTATGTACATTAACCGCTTGTCCCGATATTGTTTTGTACTCTTATAAAGTGTGCATGATGGTCTTGCAAGAGCGCGGGTGAGCGTGACAGAAAAAGAGGACATCATCTGCGAACATAAGATTTGTAATCGTAGGTCCTGGATTACTGATCTTAATTCCTTTGAGCTGCTTTCGCTCCACAGACTTAGATAGCATATGCGTTAAGACTTCCGAGCAAAGTATAAAACATATGGTGAAAGTGGGTCTCCCTGTCGAAATTATTGTTATGACAATCTTTAATGATGTGGTTTTGTTGTTTTATATCACGAACCATCTTATATCTTATATATTAAGTATAAAGTCAGTTTGCACCAGATTAAAAGTTTGACTGATTGATTACTTTGTTATCCAACTATTTAATTAAATAATATATTGATATTAATAAATTAATTATTTTAAATAATAAAAATAAAAATGAAATTATTAGATAAAAAGTTAATAAATAAAATATTCCATAAATTTGTTTATTTAAATAAGATCATGATTATCCTTAATGAATTATTTTAAATATTTAATCTATTATTTTTAAATATGATATAAGATAAACTTATCTTAAAATAAAATAAAGATTAATTTACAGAAATACACTTAAAAGGAAAAAAAATTTACATTTACACCTGTCTTTTAATGGTTCTCAAATATACACCTCAAATATTAGGGTTTAGGGTTTAGGGTT
>OVAN01009105.1:0-11110 GCA_900406275.1 Anastatica hierochuntica | reverse complement strand
TTCGGAAAGCATCTAGAACTTTGAATTAACTTTCAAATGGAGCTGATTTCATGGAAATAGGATCTCTGCTCAAACGTTACAAGCACTTAGTGAAGATATGTGTGTCTGCCTTGAAGTTGGAGCGTGCGCAGAAGTTAGCTAGCACCTATTTTGGACAAAATCAATTCAAAAAATAGAGCCATGAATCTTCCCCACTGGTTGACAAACATTTCCCCATCGGCATGTGACAAAAATCATCTGTAAACCGGTGGAAACCCAATTCGACCCAACTTAACCTAGACACAATTTTATTGCCTTAACCCTATCGATACATGTTTTTAGCCTTTTGTGAGAGGAGAGCCACCCAGGATAGCACAAAAAGTAGATTAAAGCAGAGGAAATTAGTTCCTAACTCCATTGAAGATTTCCATCTCAAGCTTTGTCTTTGAGAGATAGATTCTACTCTTGTATCTCTATAGAGAAGTTCTCCAAATTCTTATCGTTTCAAATATTATTTGAGATGATTTCCTTTGATTTTGATGATCTTTTACCTTTGTCAATGAGTGAATATTCATTTCTTAGTTGTAGAGAATCAAATGATTCATGATTTCATTGGGTTAATTATGTATTAGCATTTTATAGGATTTTATTGCGGTTTTAGTTTAAATATATGGTATTTTAGTATGTTTTCGGTTCTCTTTGAAGCGGTTTTTTGTTCTTTGGTATTTTTACAGGTTTTGAGCTTGATTGTGCAGAAAGATCACATTGTGGACAGATTTCAAGTATTGAAGGAAGCGTTTTTGAAGAGGTGAAACATCCTGGAAGAATGACAGAGATCGATCAATCCCTGTCAAGGATCGATCGATTCTTGTCATGGTTCGCAGACCAAGTTTTTGAACCAAACCGAGATTTCGAGAATCAAGTTGCATCCTTTATACCTAAACTCGTGTTTATTCTTTGATTATGTTGTTTTTCTGAGTTTTTGAGAAAGAGAGAACCTTTGTAACCTAAGGGAGAAGAATCACTTCTGTACTTCGAATCAGAGAAGAAATTTTAACCCTTTCTCTGTCTTTCATTCAATAACAATCATGCCTCTCTTTGATCAGCTTTGTGACTATTTAATTGATCTGTGTGAGTAGTTATATAGTTGGGTTTAGGGTTTCTCATAGGGGATTTCATGAATTTGTGATTGCTAGGTTGTTAGATCGGGGAATTATCAATTGATCTTCGTTTATCTTTGTGTTTAATGCTTGAATTAGCTTGATCACATAGTTAATGAGCCTAGGATATTTCACGCACCGAAAGTGTTAGATGAAATTCCTTAAAGGAAGATAAGTGAGCAAATTGTCTTAGACATACGAAAGTTGATGTGTAAGCAATATTTGAACAAGTCAATCCCATCTAGAATGTTTATTTAGGATTCAAAACTCAACGGAAGTTAGTGTCGTTGATCCTTAAACATAGGTAGTTGGCGCTACAGAAGTAGGTTGACTATAAATTCTGAATTGAGTTCAAGATGGTCCTTAAAAGTTTCTCTAACAACATACCTAGAATCCTGATGAAATGATTTCCCTGAGAGCACCTAGTACCCAGCGTTTTCTTCCAATTGATTTACGTTTCCTGCATTTCTTTGTTTATTTCTTGCTTGATTTCGAATTGCTGCGTCAACCTACAAACTTTCTTTTTTGCTTTAGCCCGCGTTTGATCTGATATTTTTACGTGCAACCTTTGGTCTCTATGGATTAAATCCCAAACCACTACAACATACACATTTGTACGCTTGCAATTTGAGCAAGAACTTGGACGTCTAGAGAGACAGAAGAAGAAGGAGAAGCTACTTGAGGGTATTTCTGAGTATGAGTTCGCAGATATCATGGGTGACAACATAGAGAACCTTCAGATTCGAAACAATCCTCTCTTCCCTGGTCCCTGAAGCTCTTCCAGGAATCAAACCACCTGCTTGAGGTGGAGCTAATGCTGCTGATCAGCAGATCGAACATCAAAATGGTTCAACTGTAGGGCAACAACGTGCAAATCAACCTCAACAAAGGGTGGCTTTGGCGCAGTATGACTCTCTTGAGGCTTTCTATGCGAATCGTGCTGGGATTCGTCCGCCTCCCATCTAGAGAAGAGACTTTGAGATGAAGACTGGTCTCATTAACTTGGTGCAGCAGAATCAGTTTCATTGGTTACCATCCAAGAACCCAATGCACCACTTGGATAAATTTGAAGTCATCTGCAATACTATTCAGAACAATGGGGTACTTGCTGAAGTTTTGAATGTAGGTTATTCATCTTCTCATTGAATGACAAGGCTATGAGATGGTACAACAGTCTAGAGTCGGATTCTTTGAAAACTTGGGAAGAGATTAAGGCAGCCTTTTTGGGGCGTTTCTTTATGAAGTCGCAGTTTATGTCTCTCCGAAACAAGATCGCCGAATTTCACCAATTGGATACTGAGAGTTTCCATGCAGCTTGGGATCGATTCAAGGAGTACACCAATGACTGTCCTCATCATGGTTTCACAGATTGGAATCTCCTCAACATTTTCTACAATGGAGTTGAGGAGAAATATCACAATGATATGGACACTCCGAGCAATGGTGATTTCGGGACCAAGACTGTAGAAGAAGCTTAGATGCTGGTGAAAAATATGGCAAATAGCCAAGCCAATTGAAGATCCGATTTTGATCACGGTATAGAGAGTGTATCATCAGATGCGAAGAGGATTGATGATCTCCAGTCAAAGCTTGATGAGCTAATGAGAAGAAATCATCAAGGAGTACACTTTGTTGGATAACATAATGATGCACTTGTGTTTCAAGAGCAGAAATTGGGACAGATGTATCTCAAGTTCATGTCTGAAGAGTTGAATGGTGGTCAAGCAGATGTGGATTACATTGGAGGTCAAGGAAACTTTGGTAATAGAGGTTTCAATCAATAGAACCAATTCCAGAACAAGCGATACCAACAGAATCAGAGTTTATTCAACTTTGGATATCAGAACAAGAATCATAATCAGAGCAGTGGTTTCAGGAACAGTGGCTATCAACAGAAGTAGTTTGGTTTAGGAGGATTCAAGAACAATTACCAACCGAGTTATCAGAATTAGAACTAAGAACAATCTTCTACATCTTCTCAAGATAGTAAGCTGAATAAAATGTTGTAGCAATTCCTGGAAAATCATACAAAGTCCACTATGGACTTGAATCAGAAGGTGGAAAACATGTATAGTGATCTCAATAGGAAGTTTGAGACATTGAGCACTCACATGAAAATTCTGGAAACACAGGTTCCTCATACTTATGGCGAGTAACAGAGCTCCTCCTGGCGTCATTCCAAGCAAACCGGAGAAGAGTCCCAAGGAATATTGTAGTGCCATTACGTTGAAAAGTGGTACAGAGTTGAAAACTTGCCCAAAACAGAATGGCAATGATCGATTTATCCCTGCCCTAGGATCGATCGATCCTTGACTATTATCACTTCTCGACAAAAGGAAAGGGGTCGATCGATCCCTGCACCAGGATCGATCGATCCTTATCAAGATGTGGGTACATCAAACTCTTTTGATGAATCGAAGCCACTAGAGGTTGAGGAAGATTATGTACCACCCCCACCTTACATCCCAATGCCTTCTTATCCTTCAAGACCATGTCAAAAGTTCAAGGAACGTGAGCATGAGAAGCTGAAGAATATGGTTGGATAGTTACATGTACGATTGTCTTTCGTCGAGGCATCAAGATGGTTACTTCTCTTAAGAGGTACATGAAAGAGATTCTTTCAGATCGCATGACCTTAAAACAAGGTGTGTCAAAGCTTACTGCAGAGTGTAGTGCAGTTCTTCAGAACATCGCACCGGAGAAACGCGAAGATCCAAGTCCTTTTTTTTACCTTGAAGGATTGGATCACTTACTTTTGAGCGATATCTCCGCGATTTAAGGTCAAGAGTCAGCGTGATGCCCTTATCAGTATCGCATCGGTTGAATCTGACAAACTACAAGCCCACAAGAATGTCATTGGTACTTGCAGATAGATCTATCCGAAGACCAGTTGGTATTCTAGACAACATTTTTGTTGGAGTTAGAGAGGGATATGTGTTTACGGATTTCGTAGTCTTGGAACTTGAAGAAGAACCTAAGGATCCTATTATCCTCGGAAGACGGTTCTTATCTACTGCCAGAGCCATGATCGATGTGCATAACGGTCAGATAGATCTCCGCCTTGAGAAGTTGAGTATGAAGTTCAACATTGAGAAACCTATGAAGAAGCCTACCATTGATGGGCACACTTTTTGGGTTGACACACTTGATGATGTGATTGACAACTCTGCTGAAGAGCTCTACACGAAGGATCCACTACGAGTTACTTTGACTCAGATTGAAGGTGAGTATGGGTTTCTGAATGAAGATACATATGAGGTTGCTGCGTTGCTGGACTCAACACCTACTATTGAGGAGCAGGTCACATACATCCAGCTCGAAGAGCCGTCTCCTGCGACATATACCTCATTAGTGGCGAGCTCGAATGCTGATTGGAGCTAGCTAAAATCTCCTAAACTCGAACTCAAGCCACTACCTGCAGGACTAAGGTATGTTTACTTAGGTCCTAACTCTACATACCCTGTGATTGTCAATGCTAATCTAACCAATGCTGAGAGTGCTTTACTTCTTTCAAAGTTGNGAGACTGCCTTGCTTCTTTCAAAGTTGAGGAAGTATAGAAAAGCGTTGGGATATTCTTTGGATGATATCACAGGTATTTCTCCAGATCTCTGCATGCATAGGATCCACGTGGAGGATGAATACAAGACTTCTATCGAACATCAAAGGAGACTCAATCCTAAGCTGATGGAAGTTGTCAAGAAAGAGATTCTGAAACTTTTGGGTGTAGATGTGATCTATCCCATCTCTGAAAGTACATGGGTAAGTCTGGTACATGTTGTACCAAAGAAAGGTGGAATCACTGTCATCACTAATGAGAAGAATGAGCTCATTCCCACCAGGACTATCACATGCCACATGATGTGCATTGACTATAGGAAGTTAAACATGGCCACGAGAAAGGATCATTTTCCACTTCCTTTTGTTCATCAAATGCTTGAAAGAATTGGTAACCATCCTTATTACTGTTTTTTATTTCTATTTATGTTTCTTTCAGATTCCCATCCACCCGGCGGACCAGGAAAAGACTATATACACGTCCATATGGGACATATGCTAATCAGAGAATGCCATTTTGACTACGCAATGCATTTGCGACTTTCGAATGCTGCATGATGTCTATCTTCACTGAATTTATCGAAGATATCATGGAAGTCTTCATGGATGACTTTTTTGTATATGGTTCTTTGTTTACTAACTGTTTGTCTAACCTTTGCAGGGTTTTAGAACGATGTGAAGAGAAACACTTGGTTTTAAATTGGGAAAAGTGTCATTTTATTGTGCAGGATGGGATTGTACTTGGCCACAAGATCTTAGAGAGGAGAATCAAAGTTGATAGAGACAAGGTGAAGGTGATGACGAGCCTGCAACCTCCTACATCTATCAAGGATGTTCGCAGCTTTCTCGGACACGCAAGATTCTACAGACGCTTTATTAAGGATTTTTCCATGATAGCCAGACCTATGACTCGATTACTCTCTAAGAATGTCAAATTTGATTTTGATACTCACTGTCTGTTAGCTTTTCAGACAATCAAGGAAGCACTAGTCAGCGCTCCAATTATGCAGCCACCGGATTGGGATTTACCTTTTGAGGTAATGTGTGACGCTAGTGACTACACCGTAGGAGCAATGTTATGTCAGAGAAAAGATAAGAAGCTCCATGTAATCTACTATGCCAGTAGAACAATTATTGACACTCTGATCAAGTATGCAACTACGGAGAAGGAGCTTTTAGTTGTGGTTTATGCATTTGAGAAGGTTAGACAATATTTGGTGGGATACAAAGTCATTATTCATACCGATCATGCGGCTTTGAGGTATCTTATGTCTAAAAAAGGTGCTAAACCGAGACTGTTGAGAAGGATTTTGCTGTTACAGGATTTTGATACGGAAATACATGACAAACGAGGCATCCAAAATGGTGTAGTTGATCACCTTTCTCATATGCGAGTGGATGCTGAAACTCCACTTGATGATAGTTTTCCAGAGGAGAATGTCTACATGGTAACCTCGTTGGAGGATGAGTATCTGAATGAAGCAGATGTTGTTGCCATTAGACATATCCATGACGAGATTTTTTGGTTCGCAGACTCTGCAAACTATCTGAGTTTCGAAGTAGAGCCACAAAATTTCGCAGGCTATGAGAAGAAAAAGTTCCTCAAAGACATCAGACATTATTTTTAGGATGATACGTTTCTCTACAAGATATGTTCTGATGGGCTTTTTCGCAGGTGCATTCTAAAGTCAGAAGTGCAGGGTATTCTCTATTATTGCCATGGTTCAGAGTATGCTGGATACTTCGCAACCTTCAAGATTGTTTTGAAGGTATTACGAGCAGGTGTCTGGTGGCCTACTATGTTCAAAGACTCCCATGATTACGTTTCCAAGTGTGATGCATGTCAGCGAAAAGGCAATATCAGCAAAAGGAACGAGATTCCTCAGAACTTCATCCTGGAAGTAGAGGTATTTTATGTTTGGGGTATTAATTTAATGGGACCTTTCCCACCATCCTACGGAAATCAATACATCTTGGTTGTTGTGGACTATGTATCCAAATGGGTTGAAGCGCTGGCTAGCCCTATAAATGATTCCAAGGTCATCTTGATGATACTCAAATCAGTGATCTTCCAGCGATTTGGAGTTCTCAGAGTTGTCATCAGTGATGGGGGATATCACTTCATCAACAAGTTGTTTGAGAGTACCCGAAGAGGCACGGAGTTCGAAATAAGGTAGCTACACCTTATCATCCTAAAACCAGTGGTCAGGTGGAGATTTCCAAAAGGGAGATTACGGGAATTTCGGAGAAGACAGTTTGCAAGACGCGGAAAGATTGGGCTGTGAAGCTTGATGAAGCACTATGGGCTTACCACACTTCATTTAAGACTCCCTTGGGCACAACTCTATATCATTTAGTCTATGGGAAATTTTGTCATTTGCCTATTGAGTTAATGCACAGTGGATTATTGACTACGAAGTAAATGAATTTCGACATCAAGCATGCAACTGAGAAGTGGATGATTCAGATCAATGAACTCGATGAGATACGCTTAAATGCTTATGAGAACACAAGAATCTACAAAGAACGGACAAAAGCATTCCATGATAGATGGATCATTCCTCGCCATTTTGCTGCAAAAGATCATGTACTCTTATTTAACTCACGTTTGCGATTGTTTGCGGGAAAGCTCAAATCGCGTTGGTCGAGACCTTTCATTATTGCTGAGATTCGACCACATGGAGTTATCATTCTTGAAGACAACGGACGAAGATTCACTATGAATGGCCAAAGATTGAAGTCAAACATTGCAGACGCGCCACCCGAAGAAGGAATGTGAATTCCTTTAACGGATCCACTTGTCGTATGATCGCATTACAGTCAGGCTCGAGACTTTAAAGAAACGTTGAGTGGGAGGAAATCCACTACGTAGTTTTTGTTTCCATTTAGCTAGATTTGTAGTGCTTTTCGTTTTTTGTGTTTTTGGTTTTTGGTGCTTTCGATACTTTTTTGTTTTTGGCTTTGGAATTTCAGAAACAGGTGCCCTAGACAGAATTACAAGGATCGATCGATTCCTACCACAAGATCGATTGATCCCTGCCATATGATCGATCAATCCATGACAAATTTACGCACAAAAAAAGAAGAGCAAGGATCGATCAATCCTTCCCCTAGGATCGATCAATCCATGAAAAAATTACAGACCAAAACAAAATGACAAGGATCGATCGCTCACTGTCCAAGATCGATCGATTCTTAACGCGAAAACATGGTTATATTTCGCAACCAACAAGTATGTTCTTCATAATTCTTCTTCTTCTCAAAATGAAAAAATCGCACCAAATCTCTATGTAGCTCAAATTTTCACGGACCAGAGTGATTTTTGAGCCTAAACTCATTAGATATACTCCCTCTTTCATTCTATTTGATTAGGTTTTTCTAATTTGAAGGTATGTGTTCGCAATTCTCACTTCAATTTTCGTCGCCTTTTAGGGTGAATTTGGGAACTTTTGTTTTCTTTATTTTTGATCGATGTTTGGTGCTTGAATGATGCCACCTGAATTTAGTGATCTGAGGGTTGAATTGGGTGACATTCTGATTTCACATTTCGGACGCCAAGAGTTTGCGAGGATGCTTGTTCTTGATGATTTGCTTTGTTTATTGATGATATTATTCTTTTTTGGCATCTCTATGAATGATTTCTACTTATTTTGATGATTGGTTGCGATGAATTCCATCGGTTTTACTTGGACTATGAATGCAAAATGAAAATCGGATATGTTGATGATGTTCTTACTTTGTGATCTATTTTGATGCATGCTCTTGATGTCTATGAGTTTGATTTCCATAGGAACATTTCTCTTGGAAATAGAGTGAATAATTTTTGTGTTTGTAGCGTTTTGATTTTGATATTAATTTGGTTTACAAGTGTTCGTTTTCGCATGATATGGGTAGACGCAAAATCGGAGAGGTCCCCAAGACAAGGAAGCGATCTAGCTCTAATCTACGTGAGCGGTTTAGAAGGAAAAATCTCACACATCCCGCCAACCATTCTGTTACTAAGGAATGGGACGACCACGACTCGCAGTTCCCGAAAGATTTGGAACATATCACATTCCCATTGACCCGTTTCATTCACGATGACCTCCTTGAGGCATTGGGTATTCAACAAGATTTCTTTGTTCTCTTCCAGAAGATGGGACTCCAAGGATTGTTGGATCTTCAGGAGCACATTTACCCTGAGATTTGCCGAGAGTTCTTGGCATCTGCGCGCCTCGTCTATCAGGATCTTGACAACCCTGTAGTGGACCAAGGCACATTCTCTTTTATCGTGCAGGGTTAGTTTCACTCTATTTCCCTTATGGATTTGGCGCGATTGTTTTGTTTTGCTCAGGGTCTAGGTACCTATGTCCCAACTTTGAGGTCCAATGAATTTTAGAACTATATTGTTGTTGGGAAAATTTTTTTTCTAGGAGTGCAAAGCAGTATCGTATCCGCAATCACGTTCTTAGACTCGCAGCCAAGGTCCTAAGCTCCCATATCTACGCCATGTGTATTCAGGCTATTGTTACCAATGATGAGTTGGGTCTTCTGTTCATTGGCGTTAGACACACTTGGGATTTGGGAGCTCAAATTCGTTATGTGGCGGCTACAGATCTGAACATGGTTGCGGTAGTTCAAACTCTCCAAGCAGGTGAAGATTTGGCGCGACGAGAGAACTCGCTATGCTTTTCTCGTTGGGAAGCATCGTGTGGATTGTACCATCTTAGCTTCCCCCGAGAAGCAGTCCATTGATGATTAAAGACCTTTTGTCTACCATTTCTAAGATCGTCAGCAGAGGTCTCTGTACATTGAGCTGCCATGCCAGGATCTGACTTTCATTTCTGATACACCGGGAGTTGAGTTTCTACTACCTCTAGAGCGTCTCTGCCTCTGTCCCCCCTTCTTTTAAGAAGGGTTCCTCAGGTCCTGCTGGGACCTGATGGCTCAGGTTTTCACCCCAGAAATCACTGCAAGCGTACGGTTAAGCATGTTGTAGTGGCTCGGGTATCGAATCCACAAGAACCAATGTCGGATGAAGAACTATGAATCAAATACGCGCTAAAGCGAAACAGAGATGGTTGGTAAAGGATGCAATATCGAAATCAAAGGAACAAAGGAAGCAAGCAATAACGGGTTGTAAAACAATCAGAGAAAAACGCTGGGCACAGGGTGTTCTCAGGGAAATCTTTTCATCAGGATTGTAGATTTGTTAAAGGGGAAACAATTAAGATCCATCTTAGCTCAATTCACAAGATTATAATTAACCTACTGTCATAGTGCTAATTATCTATGCTTAAGGATCCTAGACACTAACTTTCGTTGAGTTTCAAATCCTAAACATGCATTCTAAGCATGATTGAACTGCTTACAAAGCGCAGTAACATCAACTGTTGTTGGTTAAAGATACTTTGCTCATTTAATCTCAGTTTCAGGCATTCAAGCAATCACTTTTGGTGTATTGAATAACCTAATATCATGAACTAGGTGATCAATCCAATTCAAGCATTAAACGCGGAGATAAACGAAGATCAATAGATGAAAGCCCAATCTAACAACCTAACAATCACTGAATCATGAAATCCCCTATGAGAAACCCTAAACCCAACTAGAAAACTACTCACTCATGGCAATCAAAACAACACAAGATGAATTTGATGGAGACATTATGTATTGAATGAATAAAAACAAAGAGTAGAGTTTAGAATTCTTCTCCAACAAAGTACAGAAGTATCGAATCTCTCTCAAGGATTACAAAGCTCAAAAAGTATCTTCTCAAAACTCGAAAATAGCATAATCTGAAAACAGAAAGTCAAGCCTAGGTCATAAGGTATGAGACTCGGTTTAAAATAACTTCGGTTTGTGTCTTAAGAATCTGGTCCAAATTCGGGACAAGGATCGATCGATCCATGTCCCTTCACAGGACAAGGATCGATCGATCCATGTCCTTCTGTGTGGACATTTCTTCAGTCTTCTTGAGACTTCCTTTGGCGCTTGAATTTCATTCTAAATGCATTCTTTTAGTCCGTTCAAGCTCCATTCCTGCAAAAACATCAAAGAACACAAAACCGCGCAAAAACGATCCGAATACATACTAAAAACCATTAATCTCGTATAAAAACCGTAGTGAAAACAGATAAAATATGAATACATCAAATCCCCCAGACTTAAATCTTTGCTTGTCCTCAATTAAAGGAAGCGAAGATTAAGCCCACGGGAAAAGAAGTTTGAAAAACCGAATGGATATCATTGCTATCAGAAAACCTTACTCTGCGCTTCTTTTACTGACCATAAAAACTTAGAACGGTTAAAGCATTTTCTCCAAGAATCGCTACATGACCTCCCAAGCCCATCCATACTCTAAAATCTGAACCTGCAAACTAAATTTCCATGTTAATAACTCTCTACATTCATTAAAGATTGGCGTGAGACTCTT
>OVAN01009104.1:230-17325 GCA_900406275.1 Anastatica hierochuntica | reverse complement strand
TAATACAATTATAAATTTCTCATGTTTAACAATTTAATTTTTTTTCCTAAGGACTCCTAAATCGAGTACACCATTGGACTGATTTTTGAATTAAAGTCCTTAACTATTCAAAAAAAAAAATTTAGTTAAATAATGCTTAAGGACTCCAATGGTAGTTTCACCATTGGAGATGCTCTAATAAACACTACCAGAATAAAACTTGGTGCAATCAATTAAAAAAAAAATGGGAGACTCATTACAAGCATAGAACAATAATTATTGTCCATAAACCCAAATCAATTAATGTACTCTTTACGAAAGAAAACATCTATTTAATTTCTATCGTTCTCCTCAAATCTAACAAGGCATAATATTATGCTTAAATATCAAACTGCCAAATGCCTAACTTTATTTCTGTAACTATTTGCAATCAACACTTAAAAACAAGAGACTCATTACAAAATAGGTTATTTTCTTTCGATTTATTGTCCTTCTGTTTAGATGGCAACTTCATGTATTCAACATCTCTTATAGACTGAACATCTTTTCTTTTGAGGCTCTTACATTGGAAATAGGAAATGATGTAAATCACAAAATTGAAACATCCTCACAGCAGATATCAAACTAACAAGTATCAAACCGGTGGTAAAAGTAACCTCAAATGAACGTCTCAAATTGATCAACCTCACCACTTGAGCTAAACAGAAGGACAATAAACCGAAGAAAATATTCAAGAAGGATAGTTTTGGTTTCATCCCCTTAACTATCTTTTCAACTTTCCCAAAAGCTTGGATCCCATAAGTTTCCTCAAGTATCATTATCATTATCATTATGGATAAGTACCAACGGATAGCTAAACATGACTCAAATATTGTGAATAGGATCCGCAAACCGGGACACTTGAATCCTAAGGAATCAAATGTTGTAGAGAACAAAAGGAGGGGAATAAGGAATATAAACAAGAGGAACCAATAGCCAAGACTGAAGAGAACAACGTAGAAGTTTGTCACAAGAGCTTCCTTTCAAGATTAAAGGGATATAACTACAAAATATTTTGATTTATTTTAATATATTTAGAGAATATGGGTCCAAAAAATGGAACACAAATGTTATTAACTATATAAGATCGATAAAACTCACAAACTTTTAAGATCATATTTACTCGGACATAAAGTACATGCTTATGTCCTAGAAAAAACAACTCTCTAAAGTTTTATAAATTTTGTTGTCACTAAATGGGTACCTTGTAGGCATTAGTTAGAACAAATATATATATAAAAAAGAGAATTCGACACTTAAAATTATATTTATGAGCACGATTGTGATTAAAAGCTACCTCAATAGAGTTTTAGATCGATAAAATTAATAAAAGCTAGAAATTGTTGGAGTAAAAGAAATAAAAACTCAAAATTGTATAGAACAAACATTTTTAAAATTGTTTTGGTTGTTAAGATCTCCTATATGGGATTTTAAAATATTCAGTAGTATCATTCCACATCAATATTTTAAGAAATATAGAAAATTTGAAATATATAATAAATGAAAATTTATTTGAAACAACTGATAAACAAAAATACTGCTTTTATCGAAATTGATCTATGAAACGTTCTAACAAAAAAAAAATACGAACATAAATAATTTGAGCATTTATATAAATACTTCAATATGTAAAAGAAAATATTTTGTTCCCAACTGGAAGTATATATTTAAAATGAAATATGTGTATTGTGGTGAAGGGAAAAATACTTTTTTAGAAATTTAAATACATAAATATAATACTAACAAAAATTGAAGCTACTTGATGGTAAAATTGTCTCCAGCCTTAATAATTTTTAATAAAATTTATATATAAAGCATTTCAACTCTCTATAACAGAAAAAAGAAATTGTAAAGAAACATATTGTAAACTTTCGTATTGCATAATATACTACTTAAAATACTAAAAGCACATTAAAAGTAGAGAATATGTAATTCTGCATTTTTAAAACTTATAATTAAGTATGAAGAAGTAAAAAAGAAACATATCACAATGTATTTATGCAAGTTATTTATATATACCACAAATGATAAGTCAAATGTAAAATATTGTTTAGTTAAAATTTTAGACAGTTGTAGGGCTATCGCGAGAATAAGATGAAACCCGTGAAGTATTGATTTGGTTGAACATGATTTGACCAAAGAAATATATAGACACAATCCGCGCGTAGCGCGGACCCAAGACCTAGTTTTAATAATTATACATATTATAAAAGTTGGGTTTCAATTGTTATTATTGTGACACGTGTCCTCTATTTTTTTGTAGAAAAAAAAGTCTAAAGGGTACGATTACGGTTCTGTTACAAAACATCACAATGTTCTGTCAAGAAACCAAGAGTAGAATAAAGGTTTTCTTGTTATTGATTTCATCTTACGGCATTCATATATATATAATCACGTTTAACCTAGCTAGATGTACCTTTGAGTATCAAAAGTCTAAACTACCCATATACGTAACTAACATATTTATATATATCGTAATACCCCCCTCAAGTTGGAGCGTGAAGATCAAGAATGCCCAACTTGCCAAGAAACGAATCAAACTCCTTCTTGCCAAGAGCCTTAGTAAAGATATCCGCTAGTTGGTCGCGAGTCCGAACATGTGTAGTAGTAATTGTACCGTTGATAATCTCATCACGAATGTAATGACAGTCTTTCTCGATATGCTTTGTCCGTTCATGAAACACTGGGTTGGCAGCGATGTGAATAGCCGCCTGACTATCACAAAAGAGAGTGATTGGTTTCGGAAACTTCACTCCCAAGTCAATAAGAAGAGACTTTATCCAAACAACCTCTTGAACTGTAAGAGACATAACCCTGTATTCCGCCTCTGCAGAAGACCGAGAAACCACATCCTGTTTCTTTGTCTTCCATGAGAGTGGTGAACCCGCAAGTTGAACAAACCACCCAGTCGTAGAACGACGAGTACGTGGACAACCCGTCCAATCAGAGTCACACCAAGCAACAACCGTAAGATCAATATTCGCTTGAAGAAGAATACCCTGGCCTGGATTCCCTTTCAAGTATCATACCACACGAAGCGCAGCATCCCAGTGGCCTTGTTTCGGTTGTTGCATAAACTGAGACAATATATGCACAGAATACGACAAATCAGGTCTCGTAACAGCAAGATAAATGAGCCGACCTACAAGTCGACGATAAGCCGCCGCATCTGCATAATCTTCTCCGTCGTCTAATGCCAAACGCTGATTTTGATCAAGCGGAAAAGCAGCAGGTTTAGCGTCTAACATACCTGTCTCCGAGAGAATATCCAAAGTGTACTTCCGTTGGCATAAGTAAATACCCTTGGGACTTCTCGCAACTTCAATACCCAAAAAATATTTCAACAAGCCAAGATCCTTCATCTTAAAACACTTACAGAGATACTCTTTAAACGTAGTAATAAGCGTTAAAGAGCTCTCTGAAACGATCAAATCATCAACATATACCAAAATATATAGTCTATCATCACCATTTTCCATAGTAAAAAGAGAATAGTCCGAAACCGATTGAATAAAGCCATAATCACGTAATGCTTTACTCAACTTAGCAAACCAACGTCTAGGAGCTTGACGAAGACCATAAAGCAACTTGCGTAATCGTAAGACCTTGGTCGAGTCGGATCCATGAAAACCAGGGGGTAAACGCATATATACTTCCTCATCAAGATCACCGTGAAGAAAAGCATTGTGGACGTCCATTTGATGGACCTCCCAATTTTGAGACGCAGCTACTTGAAGAAAAGAGCGAACCGATGTCATTTTTGCAACGGGAGCGAAGGTTTCATCAAAATCACTACCTTCAACTTGACCATTACCACAAGCAACTAAACGCGCTTTGTAACGTTCCAAAGTACCATCAGAACGTAATTTGACCGTAAAAACCCATTTACATGGAATCACTTTCTAACCCTTAGGAAGTGACTCAACTGTCCAAGTCTGATTTTCCTCAAGAGCATCCACCTCATACCGCATCGCACCTCTCCAAACCTCATGAAGAATTGCTTCCTTATAACTACGTGGTATGTCATATGCGTCAAGAGCAGTGATGAATGCACAATGAGTCTTTGAGAATCTGTCAAAATCAACATAAAATGCCATGGAATAAGGTAGAGGTGACGCACTCAGATCATCTTCAGAAACCATATGAAGCACATAGTCCTTGAGCTTATTTGGAATTCTATGTTCGCGATGTCCTCGACCAAGCACAGGAACAGGATCCGCGATATCGGACGAGGCAACCTCCGGTGCAAGCTCATCACGCAAAACAGGTACAGGTTCTGTGGACGGTAGAGGAGACAGATCGTGTAGCTGCGGTGAAGCCGGAGACACCATATCATGCTCTGTTTCTGGTCGAGAAACAGAGGAAGAAGAAGAAGAACCAATTTCTTGCGTGTCAAGTAAGTCATTAGTTGTAGCTTCTGATGTATTGGTAGGAGAAATTTCACACTCAACACACTGATCATGTACACGATGCATTAAAGCTTCTTCTTCATTATTAACGTAAGGCCCAAGTGACGAAGGAGCCAATAATGGTGAAGATAAGTCCGTAGCTTCACCTGCCATATCATTAGAGAATAAAAAATTAGTCTCATTAAAGAAAACATCACGAGATGTAAAGATCTTCCCAGTAGTTGGATCAAAAACTCTCCATCCTTTTTGACCATAAGGATATCCAACAAAAATCCCTTTAATATTACGTGAATCAAACTTATCGCCTTTGTGTTTTTGGTTATGTGCATAACATACACAACCGAAAACTCGTAAGTGATGAAGTGATGGAGGCCGATTGTAGAGACGTTCAAACGGAGTTTGCCCATCAAGTAAAGGAGTCGGAGTTCTATTTATCAAATATGCAGCAGTCAAAATACACTCACCCCAAAATTCAATCGGAAGTGAAGCTTGAAACCGTAGAGCTCGAACAACATTAAGAATATGTCGGTGTTTACGCTCAGCACGACCGTTTTGTTGTGGCGTTCCCACACAAGAAGTCTCATGAATAATCCTTTGTTCACGGAAATAAGGAGACATACACATGAATTCCGTTCTGTTATCACTGCGAATCGTCTTTACACGTGTATCAAATGGTCTTTCGACTAGTGAGCAAAAGTGTTGAAGTTTCGAGGAGACATCTTGTTTGGTTTGCAACAGATAGAGCCATACACTGCAAGAATAATCTTCAATGATTGTAAGAAAGTAACGAGCCCCGCAATGAGCCATAGTACGATATGGCCCCCAAACATCACAATGAACTAATGCAAACAAGAACTTTGTTTTATTAGAACTTAGTGGAAACGGACAACGTGTTTGTTTGGCGAGTACACAAGTCTCACACACCTTATTCTTAAAAGCACTATCAATAGATAAACCAGAAATAGGAAAAAGCCCCAAAACATTCGGTGAAGGATGTCCTAAGCAGTGGTGCCACATTTCCGGAGTAACTTGTTTCATGTGTTGCAATGCTCTAGCAAACTCCATCCCTCGCAGAAAATACAAGCCATTTAACTGTTCAATCACTCCAATCAGCGTCCTGGAAATGCGGTCCTGAATCAGACAAAGTTTGTCAGTAGTTTGGAAGAGACACTTTTTCTCCCTAGCTAACTGAGATACAAATATCAAGTGACAAGTCAATCCATCCACAAAAAGAACATTCTGAATTGTAAGTGTCGAGCTCAACGACACAGTCCCTTGTTGCGATGCAAGAACAATTCTACCATCTGGTAGTTTCACAGGTAAAGAAACAACACTCCGAACATCCGAAAGAAACTCAAGTGATCCTGTCATGTGGTTAGTCGCACCAGAATCTATGATCCAAGAACCCAAAAAAAACTTACCAGTCAACGAATCTGATGGTGTTTTGCGTTCATTCAACAATGTCACAAGAGTTTTCCACTGGTCATCAGTGAGACCAGTCAATCCAATACGATATGTAGCAACTAAAGCATTGGCTGAGTGTTGTTGCGACATCGTAGAAACCTGAACAGAGTTCACCCGTGAGCTTTCTCCTAGACTCTGTCTTGAACCAGCAACATTAGAAACCACACGACCACGACCCGTATTGATACGCCCACGAGGCCTCTCACCCCACCAATCCGGATACCCGAGAGATCGAAAACAGTTGCTAGCTAGATGACCGTGTCTACCACAACTTGAACAAATATGTTTCATTCTTTCCTCACATGAAATAGATTGTGGAGAAGGTGTAGCACCTGTTGAGACATTAAGACGATTTTTATATGTCGCATATGCCATTGTCTCCACTCTATCATCAAGCACACGTGAAGTATGTTTGGAATCTTCCTCCAACAATAGTACATTATAAGCTTCGTCAAGTGAAGGTAACGGATCACGCGAGAGAAGATTGGATTTAACAGCTCCAAAATTAGACTCGTCAAGCCCTTTAAGAAACTCATGAAGTCGATCTTCTTCACGTTCCTTTTCAAGTTCAACACCAACAACACAAGTACAAGCTTTGCTGCTACGAAATTCTGCTAACGCAGTCCACAAACCCCATCAACTTTCCATAATATGCTTCTATAGACAAGCCCTGTTGCCTACACATCGCGAGTTCAGCCTTAATTCGCTGCACTCGTTGACCATTCTTAACGGAGTACCTTCTGCGTATGTGTTCCCAGAAGTCACTCACGATCTCAATATTAGACAGATTGGACCTGATATTCTCAGAGATTGTAAGTTTGATCCAAGACATGATCAAGGCATTATTGGTCTTCCCAATCTTCAGAATCCTTCTCTGGTAAAGGAATTGTCTCATCGACAAAACCGAATTTCTTTCTTGACTGAAGAGCTGTGCGAAGATTACTAGCCCATTCATTGTAATTAGATCCTTTCAACGGAGGCTGAGATATTACCGAGCCGGGATTGTCACCAGAGGAGAGATCATATGGTGAAATAGTGCGTCTTTGAACCTCAATCCGTGACTTGAAGGAGCTGAGAGATGAGTCTCCTGTTTTCTCTGTTTCTTTCCCTGTCATAGTACTGTGAAGAAGAAGAAAGAAAGCAGAAAAACAGAGTAACACCAATAAAACGAGTCACAAAAACAGAGAATAAGAAGAAGATTTCAAATAAGTTTCAGAAAAATCAAGCAATAATTTGTGTGTTTAATGCTCCGATACCATGTCAAGAAACCAAGAGTAGAATAAAGGTTTTCTTGTTATTGATTTCATCTTACGGCATTCATGTATATACAATCACGTTTAACCTAGCTAGATGTACCTTTGAGTATCAAAAGTCTAAACTACCCATTTACGTAACTAACATATTTACATATATCGTAATATGTTCCATTGCTTCATTTTTGTCAATTTTAAAATTAAAAAAAAAATAGATTGGCCTGCCACTTTTCAAAAGGTTGGACAGGAGAAAACAAGTTATTGTTGGGATTTAGAAAATGTAACCACAACCCATTAATACATCGTATAAATTAATTAGATTTTAGTAAATTTCGTTTTGTGCACCATCTTACAAATTTTAGATATGCGGACAAAAATATTTTTTTTATCACCGCCTCTGTTTTATTATTGTGAGCGTTTTCCACTCGGAATCATTGCGATGCCTCTGCATTTGGCAGCTTTCTGGTTGAGAACCGTTTCCTTTCCTTACTATAAAATGATCATCATGTTGCCAAAATTTTCAGCACAAAGTTCACGTACATAAAAAACTTTCGCGGTAAGATTTTTAAAAGTTTTACACCGGTTTAGTAATCTTTCTTCGCCATGCCTCTCTATCTAAAAGTTCTGACAAACTGTCATCAAACTTGCTCGACTTTTTTTTGGGAAGTCATGGAAAAGATACAAGAAAAAAATAAAAAAACGATGCCCGTGTGATACGTAATAGGAATCAAGTTATTGGGTCTTCATCTACTCCTCTTGGACGAAACAGTAAGAAACATTTTATTTCGGCTAAATTGTTGATTTTTGTAACAAAATCAGATTTGGTGTTGTTATCTATTATCATTACTAGGTTGAGCACTGATTAAATGTTTTAAAATGTCAGAAAATCAAAAGATAAGAATTATTATTATGGTATAAGTGTGTGCTTTCGACGATCTTCACAAAACTGCAAACATAAAATAATGCGATGGATTAATAAAATGAATACACTTTTTCCCAAAAGATTAAAGGAGTAAATGCATATATCGAATTTGTATGTGAAAAAAATTGTTTGAAAAAGAATTGGAAAATAGTTAGAAAATAAGAAGTTTAGATTTTCCCATTTCAAAATGGTGAGATAGATCTCATGTCTCGACAAAAATATATATTACAATAATTTTTCAATACGAATATTGTAGGTCAAAACTCCCTTAAACGGATAAGAGTATTGAAGTTCCATCAAATCTGCGCATGATTATGACATGTGGCTCATCTTTTTGTAGAGACAAAAGCCAATGGTTATGATTAGAAGTCTATAACTCATGTCTCCTAAAATAAAAGTTGCTACAAAAGTTTCATTCCTCGCATGTCGCATGCATCCGTTTGGAAGTGAAAAAAAATATGTATTGATTATTACAAAGTTTAAATAAATAAGGCATTTGAATGGGCTATACAATACCTAATAGCCATATTATTTGTTTTTTTTTGGATAAAATAACAAAGACCAATACCAATTTAATTATTTAATTTGAACGAGTTATTCTTTAAATCTCTAATTAAGCAAAATTGTCGCCTCCAAACATCTATGTCAGACGTTAAAAGTTTCACATTTGTGTCTTTTCTCTTCACAAAGTCACAAGGATTAATTCTCACGACTCTAAAATGAATGATCGACCCAACATCCATTCTCGTAATATCCCTTTCTTACTAAATAGCAACTTCTCAATTCCAAACGCATGCTTTTATGGAGATAAACAGGGTCCTCAAGTAAAGAAAAACTACGAAATTTTGCCGACCATATCCGTTACAAAATAACAAAACATATTATGTTTTATACATCTCTCTTATGTTTGACTGTATTTTTCTTTATAAAAAATGAGGGGACGATTTCAGACTTCAAACAACCTATCTTACACTAGAAGACCTGAATGACACTACTACAGATAGGTAAATAATTTTTCGATAATTTAAAATAGTGGAGACACCCAATTCAAGAATAGGCGACATCTCTGTTATTTTAGCAAAAATATTTCAAATATTATTATTAGAAGAATCATTTTCATCGTGATATATAATTTCCACGACAATGGATGAACACACGAAAATGGCGGCAATCCTAATGTTGGAAGTGTAATTCTCATTATAAAACTTATCAACGTTCTGAATTTGGCCTTCCTAAACTCAACATTCCTCTCGGAATACACTCTCTAATGCCCGGTTTCTAGGTAATATCTTATGGTTATAACTCTCATGTGGAATAATGTGCCTTTAAAGTTGTTAAATTTGACAATCATATCAGATGTTGTCATTTTTTCGATGTTCAAAGAGGGGTCTCAAATTTTGTAAGTTCGTTACGTTTTAATCATTTTACTTTTAATGTTCTAAATTTAAGGTTTTACTATAACTAAAAATAATTTTTGGAGGAGAAATTGGAAACGGTCTATGTCTCATGTTCAAAATTGTTACAGGAAGCAACTGAAAGAGATGAAAGATATGTAGTATGTTAAAATCTGATAATCTGATGCCTGCAACTTTCACGATCGTTGATATTCATTTTAATTTAATACACTTTTTTATTATTCAAATAGTAATAGAAAATAACGTGAATTGTGGTAACATGTTCGAGCACCTTAAATGTTACATTTTAAAAGAAAAGTGTAAGGGTTTAAGGCTTATCCACAATGACTTATATTAGATCTTGGTTTATCATTGGTTAAATGTGGTTTGATGTTTGGCTTATGGTTTAGCTAAACCAAAACACATACTATATAATTGTGATTGTAATTGAACTAAATGATTAATTAGAATGGGAAAGTTTCATCTTCTTCTTCATCTAACAAACTTTCGTAATATGGTATCATAGCTCAGATCGATCCTTCTTCTTCTTCTTCTTCGCTATATGTTCGTTCTCTCGTCTCCGACTTCCCAAAATCTAAGTCGATCAGTTGCTTCTATCGAAATCGATTTGGTTATTCTGCCAAATTCTAATTTCAAAATTCTAAGAATCGCTTTCTCATTTATCTTAAAATCGAGCTCAACAATGGTGTTTGTTCGCAACAAGATAGATCGTCGAAGCCTAAAATCCAACTCATCGGCGAAAAAAGCTTCTGTTCCTGAAAATTTGACTCCAATTTCAAATTTCATTTCTCCGGATAGCGTTCACTCGCCTTACTATCTAACAAGCGGTGACAATCCTGGTATATCGATCATTTCTGAAGTATTGGATGATACAAACTATAATACTTGGCGTATTGCGATAGCTATTGCTGTAGATGCTAAGAACAAATTAGCTTTCATTGATGGATCTATTGTTAGACCTAATGAATCAGATGTTATGTTCAGGATTTGGTCTAGATGCAATAGTATGGTAAAGTCTTGGATTCTTAACTCAGTTTCAAAGCAGATTTACAAAAGTATATTGAGATTCAATGATGCATCAAATATTTGGAAAGATTTGTTGACAAGGTTTCATATCACAAATCTATCGAGATCGTATCAATTGTCTCAACAAATTTGGAATTTGCAACAAGGATCCATGCATTTAGCTACATATTATACGACCTTAAAGACTTTATGTGATGAGTTAGATGAAGGAGACTGTGTGAAGATATATCATAGTTTCGATTGTTGCAAAGCTATTGACAAGAAATTTAGAAATACTAAAGTTGTCAAGTTCTTAGTTGGAGTGAATGATTCTTACTATGTTGTAAGAAGTCAGATCATTATGAAGAAACATGTACCTGATTTGGCAGAGATCTATAATCTTCTTGAACAGGATCATAACCAAAGGAATATCAATCCTATTTAGACTGCAACAACTTTCCAAGTATCTGCACAATATCCAGGTCAACTCATCTCAGTCAATGCTGCTCAATCAAATTTCAGTCATCAGAAACAGGGAAGTAGACCAGCTTATTCACATTGTGGGTACTTTGGACACACTGTGGGTACATTGGACACACAGTGGATTTGTTTCCAAAGTACCCATAGTGGATAAATGCTACAAGATACATGAATATCCCATTGGATTCAAGCATAAGTCAAAGAATGAAAAAATGGAAATTCAGAAAAGAGTGTTACAAAACCAGTGGTAGCTCAGTTAACTCTTGGTTAAGACAATACAAGTGCTTCTACCATTGCAGGATATGTCAAGAGTTTGACAAAAGATCAAATAGAAGGGGTTATTTCTTATTTCAATTCTCAACTAAAACTTGAAACTGAGAACAATCTGGTGGCATCTACTTTAGGGGTTACAATCACTGCTTTACCTGGTATTAACTTCTCTACCTCTACACTTTGTTTTGTTGGAGTTTTGAGAGCCACATGAAACATGCTTACTTTTAGATTTTGGATCATAGACAGTGGATCTACTCATCATGTCTCACATAATAAGAATCTGTTTGTGAACATATTTGATTCTTCACAATCGTCTGTGACTCTACCTACAGGTTTGGATGTGAGAATTGCAGGTGTTGGACAGATAAAGTTGAATGAATATCTGGTTTTGAACAATGTTCTGAATATACCTGATTTTCATTTGAATCTTCTGAGTGTGAGTCAGCTAAGTAAAGATTTGGGCTACATAGCTGTTTTTGACCAAAGTTCTTGCATGATTCAAGATCATATCAAGGGGCTGATGATTGGTCAGGGTGAACAAGATTCAAATCTCTATGTTCTGGAAGCAGCTTCTCTTTTGATTCCTTCTGTAAACAGTGTTGGTTTTAGTGCTAATATAGTTGTGAATTCAGCCTTGTGGCACAACAGATTAGGACATCCATCAATGGAAAAGACTGAGTCAATTACTAATGTACTTGGTTTGCAACACAATAATAAAAGATCTTTTCATTGTCCTATTTGTCAATTTGCCAAACAGAAGCATCTTCCCTTTCAGTCTCACAACAACATGTGTCTAAAATCTTTTGACTTGTTGCACATGGATACTTGGGGGACTTTCTCTGTATCTACCAAAAAAGGCTATATATATTTATTGACGGTTGTAGATGATCATTCAAGAACCACATGAGTTTATCTCGTGAAAACAAAAGATGAAGTTCTCACTATCTTTCCTGAGTTTTTGCAGATGGTAGAGACATAATATGAGACAAGAGTCAAGGGTGTAAGGACTGATAATGCACCTGAATTGAGGTTTGTTAATCTCTACAAATAGAAAGGCATTTTCAGTTACCACTCTTGTCCAGAGACTCTAAAGCAGAACTTTGTCACGGAAAGGAAGCACCATTACATCTTGAACGTAGCTAGATCCTTGATGTTTCAAGCAAAAGTGCCTCTGGAGTATTGGGGAGATTGCGTACTCACTGCAGTTTTTCTTTTTAATAGGCTTCCTACACCACTACTCCAAGGTAAATCTCCTTATCATGTTCTCACTAGTAAGGAACCATACTATAGTGGAATGCGAGTTTTTGGATGTCTCTGCTATAGTTCTACATCTGCTAAGAAAATAACTAAGTTCCAGCCTAGATTGAACGCCTGTGTATTCTTAGGCTATCCTGCTGGGTACAAAGGTTATAAGGTTATGGACTTAGAAACAAATGCTATTCATATCACTAGGAATATAGTATTCCATGAAGATATATTTCCATTTGCACAAGGTAAAACAAGTTCTTTTCCGGATTTCTTCTCTTCTTCAGAACAAATGAATGTGGATAGTTCAAAGTTGTCTACTATTGATAAGAGTGTGAGTCCTGGATGTACGACTAGAATTGACCTTTTTCCTATAGGCAAAAACTCATCACTCTTATCTAATAAGACAAATAACAATGAACAATCCATTTCAGAACACAAACGAATTTCTAAAAGACCAACTTACCTTGAAGATTATTTCTGTGATATGAAGGATACAAATATTCCTTATCCTTTGGCCAACTATGTGTCTTATGAAAGAATATCTGAGGAGTATAAGGCTTATATATGTGCTTTAGCACATTATCCTGAGTCAACCTCCTTCAGACATGCTAAGAAATTTGAGGAATGGTTGGAAGCTATGAATGAAGAACTAAGGGCTTTAGAAAGTACTAAGACTTGGATCATAGTTTCTTTGCCACCTCAGAAGCATGCTATAGGGTGTAAATGGGTTTATAAGGTTAAGTTCATCTCAGATGGATATACACAGGAAGAAGGCTGAAAGCTCTACCAAGGGATATACACAGGAAGAAGGAATTGATTATGTTGAAACCTTCTCCCCTATTGCTAAAATGAATACATTCAAAACACTTCTTGTTGTTTCAGCTGCAAAGAATTAGACTTTGCATCAGTTGGATATATCGAATGCTTTTCTCATTGGTGATCTTGATCAAGAGATATACATGACTCTTCCTCCAGGTTACACACCAAAGGAAGGAGTCACTCTCCCTGAAAATGATGTGTGTTTGTTACAAAAGTTGTTGTATAGCTTAAAACAAGCCTCAAGACAGTGTTTTCTTAAGTTTAGTACCACTTTATTGGGTCTTGGTTGTGGGAACCGAAATTCGCACTATCGATTTTTGTAATCGAAGGAAAGTCTGGAAAACCTAACTTTCCTTGAGGTTCCGGATTTCTGCTAAACCAAACAACGACAGATCAAAGTACGAAATAACAGACAACGAAATCAAAGTAAAGAGAGAATCGAAAAACAGAGTTGAGCAATAGAGATCTTATTCTGAATGTGCGTTGAGCGTTACAACATGTTATAAGCCGTGGCCACGAGACATGTCGGTGAGTATCCTAGTTCTAACAGCGTAAGACTTGTAAACTTAGTTGAGACGCAACTCACTAACAAAAACGAAAGTAAACCTAATTGCCGTAAGTGTGAATTGTGAAGAAGTTTTTTTTCTCCCTCTTTGTTCCGCTCCTTAGCCTCTCTTTTATATGCCTTTGTAGTTTAATCCTGTTTCCTTTTCCAACCTAGATTTGAGTATATCCTTCCGCGAAAATATTCCTTTTTTCGAGAATATTCCTGATCTTCACGATTTTTCTATATTTATCTCTAGACTTTAACTTTATCGTGTTTTCCTTTAATCTTTCGCGAAACTCGGGCAAATCATTGACGCAGTTGGGCCCATTCTCGTTCCGAAATCGCAAGTGGAATTTTATAGCATTTTGGACCTTCCTGGACCGTTTTTCAACTAAGTGATTTTTATGATTTCTTTCGGAGAAATTATTCTTCGTATGACTATGCGGTGATGGTTTCGCGAAATGATAAGACCAATCGTATAATCAAGACAATGTCGATGCTCGAGTTAATCGTTATCGTTTTATACGATCGATACAAAGTTTTTACGAAAAGAACAAGTCTTTACGATTATCGCCGTGAAACTTCAACGGAAACTCCAATCGAGACGAAACAAGAGACAATCGAACCGAGATTCGGAGGAGAAGATGATCAAGAGGACGTGGTTCAGTCAACTGTGGGCGACTGGACATTGCTGGTTTCTGGTCGCATATGGGCGATTAGACTTTCGTAAGAGTCTAGTCGCCCATGGGCGACTAGACGTGGCTTGTGTCTAGTCACCCATGGGCGACTAGATGTTGCGCGCCTATTGTTCATACAAACAAAAGACACGACGAAGCTTTAAATTTATAAGCCCATTTCCTAACAATCACACAATGCGCAAGTGCACGGATATGTCATTGTATTACTTTGAAGTCGAACCACAAGGAGCAAACCTTAGCTAGAAAGCAAAACAACTTAAATAAAGGCAATGAACTCAAAGAAAAAAAGTAAACATAAACTTAAAATATGCTAACTTGAAATAAACTATGAACTAAGATGATGGACCAAGGTATGTTATAATGGATCTACTTAGAAAGATGGTGATAGTGGTGTTAGATCAAGCTATTGAGCACAAATCCATGACCAAAGGCAATACTAGCCTAATCCACTCTCATGGCAAGAGGTCATTTCCTTATCAATCACATTCGCTCAACTCTCATTTGTTGCAAATGATAAATCGATTAGGAATCATTAAGAGCAAGCCCATATAATCACTAATAAATCTAGCAAACAACGCTCATTGGCTAGATTGATATAGCAAGTATTTGGTTCTCCTAGGCATTTCATCGAACACCTCTCGGGCGAGAAATGCATACAAGTCTAGATCTTAGTTATCTACTATAAAACCTAGCATTAAGCACTCCAAATCCTTAGGAAACTTAATATTAGCTATCCCTAACACCATATCACTACCTAATCTAAGTAGATCTAAACATCCTTGGTTCCATCAAAAAGACTACTCACACAACATAAAGAAGAAAAAGAAAAGAGATGAAGAGAAAGAGATAGATTTCATAGAAAAAGATAGATGTTTGATCCAAGATACAAACTTAAAAAGAGAGACTCTTGACTAAAAAATCAAGAAAGAAAGCATAAAAATACAATCTTGGTGAAGGAGAAAAGTTATAAAAGTGTTGGTTAAAAGTTGGGTACGTAAAACTAGGTTAAAGGGGTATTTATAGGTGGAAGGAGGCTCTTTTTCACATCAAGGCTACACAGCATCGACCCAAGGGGACCTGGCATCGACCCCTGGGTTGATTGTGGGTTAGGTTGGGCAGCAAGACTGTCAAGGTAATGCAGCATCGACCCAATGCTACCCAGCATCGACCTCTGGGTCGATGCTAGGTTTCCTTGACATATTGTGGCTTGTTTCTTCTCCATTTGATGGCCTCCTTCGATCTCATCTTCTACCAATGCTTCTAGCCTTTAAATTCCCTTGATTCTTGGTCCTTTTAGCCTTTAGAATCCATCATCTCAAGATCTCAATTGGATCTCTAAAGGTTGTACCTACAATTGAAAAGAAAATGATATGCAAATGCAAAATGCTCTTAAACTAGATTCTAAACTTAAATTTATTCTAAGACTTATATGCAATATTTACACCTAAATGCAACTAAAACATAAAAGAAATGAGCTTTAAAATGCATAAAAACCTATGCACATCAACTCCCCTAGAATTGTCCTTTGCTTGTCCTCAAGCAAACAACAAAGATCAATTCCGGAAGCGAGGTTTGATAACGAGAATCCAAACCAAAGTATGTCTAGAAATGCCTTCACCCCAATGTCCTAAAGAGTAGTGTTATAGTGCATAAATCATGAATACTCAATGTACTTTGCCATGCTCGTCACAAGAACTATCTCTAGGCACCTAAGTTAAATATCCACATACCATCTTATCCTCATATCTCTTGACATTAAATTAAGCTTATGGCGTGCGGTCTTTACTTATGGGCAAGAAGTCTCAATCCATTCGGCTTGGAAATAAAAGAGGATGGATGTTTAAAGAACTGTTTAAAGGAGGTTTCACTCAATTTTGATGGTGGTTTTCTCTCAAAAAACAAGTAATGCAAGACATATGAAAAAATCAAGGTAGTAGCCGAACAACTTATGCATACAAAGCTATTGCTTCCACTAGGCTACAAATCCTGATTCCCATTAATTACGTACACTACCCGTATCGGTTTCCCTTCTTAAAGTTGTAGAGATAGAAACCCAACATGCTCTTTCTTAGCAAGATTTTTAAGATTTTCCAATGAGATCAACAACTTCCTCTTTTTGATTTTTGCTTAGCACTAAGAGACCCTTTTATAACTCTACAAACACCTCGTTCTTCTAGCAATTCTCTTTAATAATCTCTTATTAAATCAAAAATTTTGAATCATTTTTCTTTTTCGAAATTTCACTAGTGACTCTCTTAATAATTCTTAATTCTTGAGACTTATGTTAGGAACTTACAAGATCTTGGATCTCTTAGACTCGTTTCTTTAAATACTCTTTCCCTTATATTTTCTCATCTATGCTTGCAAAATTTCTCAATCAAGAACAACCTTCTCAAGCTTTGAATACTAGACTCACCAAGAACAACTCCCAAACCCATGTATTAATTGAAAGACCCCTTCCTAAAATCTAGTTAACCTTAAAATGAGGCTAACTCTAAGGAAGCACTAGACTTTGTCGTTCAAATTCAATTTACACGAGTTTTT
>OVAN01009103.1:0-17325 GCA_900406275.1 Anastatica hierochuntica | reverse complement strand
TTAAATTATTAATTTTATTCTTCTTATTATATTATAATTTTATTTTAAATTTTAGTCTTTAGAATGTTAATTTATATAATATTTTATTTTAAATTTATTTTTATAAATATTAGTTATACAATTTTTTTCTTTTGTTATAAAATTTTCTTTTTTGTTTTTATGTTTTCGTTTTACTTTTAATTTTTTAATTTTCAGTTTTTTAAAAATGATTTTGGCGCTTTTTAATGTTTTTCGTTTTCCTTCAATTAGTGTTAAAAAAATAACATAATGACAATTTCGAAATTATGTTGAATATTTAGGTTTAATAGTAAATTATCCAAAGATTAGAGTTAATTTAGTAAAAAGTTGTTATTTTAATAATTTTTAAATTTTTAAGAGTTATTCTAGGTACTATTCTCAATATATTATTTAAGCTAATTTTCCCAACAAAAATGATAACATATATGAGATATATAAGTATAGTATTTAAGCAATATTGCAAACAAAGCTCTCGACATTTATAAAAAGGATTTTCTAGAAAAAAAACTCTCCATTTTAACTTTTTTTTGTCAACTCTCCATCAACTCTCCATTATAACTTTTTTTGCAATTTTTACTTTCACTAGGACTTTGGTCCGCTCACTATTCTTTTGATTAAATTACGTAAGATGCTAAGATGACGTGTTCTCCATGCATTAGAAGGGGATGACTTGGTTCAAGTTAGGATTACTATTTCAGATTTACATTTAAAATAATCAAGTGATATGCGAAAATAGTGTTTAAATAACGATGTCTTAAAATAATAATATGTAATCAAAATTAATACGTAAAATATTTGTATTTTGGCCAGAGTTTTAGAATTTTAATATGACTAAAATAACATGTCAATTACACCATCATTAAAGCGTATACTATTTTATTCCTTGTTTTGTTTGAGAAAAAATCTTCCCAAAAAAGGCTATTATATTTGTTCTTTTACCATACTTGTCAACGTTTTTCAAAAAATGATTAATTAAATTGATGTTCTTTTGAATTTTATAAAACTAAACCTAAACATGAACTCATCATAACTAAATCATAAACCTTTAAAAGGTCCTCAAATTTTAAATTTAAACCTTAACTTAAACTTAAACACATCTTCTTTTATTTAACATCTGGACTTTATTATCTTAACTTGAGTTTAAACAATGTTGTAGCCAATAAGGAGCAGAATTGAAAACAGAACAATCGAAATCTGACTCTATAGCTCTTTTCGCCAATACATCCACAGCTTCATTATTTGCCCGGTTAACTTTGAGAAGATAACAATTCGGAAGCCTTTGAATCTACCATCTTATATCAATTAAGATATTAGTTATCTCTGTATTCTCTTCTCCATAATTGATGACTCTTACAATCTCTGAATTATCACCTTCAAATCAAACATACCGATAACCAGCAACCCAAACAACTTGAACTGCATATAAAAAATCCAATGCTTCTGCTTGTAAAGCGGTAGAGACAGGTCGGAGTTTTGCCATTCCTGATTTCAAATATCTTCCTTGATTATCACGTAACACCCATCCAGCACCTGTGTCTAAGCCATTTCCTCTGTGACTTACATCAAAATTGCATTTTATCCAGCTTGTCGACGGAGGAGACCATTGATTCACGTATTGATCCTGTACATGAACAGGCAATTCATCTTCTACATTTGCAAACCATTCTCCAGAGGAATTACGTGCTCTGTTAGCAACATCATTCAGATCAGCCTGCTTTCTGTTAAATATCAATTCATTACGTGACTTCCATATGAACCAACAAAGGAAGAAAAGAAGATGCTTGTGATCTAGTGCTCCCATTGTGTTATCTTTGATCATAAGCATGTTCTGAATGTTCTGCTCCAGACTTTCAGATGGCGTCTCAAACTGCCGAAATGAAGTACAACACCATATAGCCTTTGCATGAGAGCATGTGAACAACAAATGATTGATGGATTCATCTTTGACACAACACCTTTGACATATTGGAGAGATTTGAATTTGACGAGAACGGAGCCTTTCATTTGTGGGTAATGCATTAGAGATTACTCTCCAGAAGAAATGTTGAATCTTTGGTTGAATTTGTAATCTCCAAATCCTCATTTTGAGTGCAAGAGATCCATGTGGTGGTTCTCAACCTTCATATGTATTTCTGAAATGCGTTGAGAACCAATAACCAGACTTAACCGTGTAGCTTCCATTCTTTGTAAGAGGTCATTCAATTGTATCTTGTGTGCCATGTCTTGACAAAATAATAGACTGAACTTGAGCTACATCGGTAGGGGAAAGATATGTGTGCAGCTTCGACATGTCCCAATCTCGCTCTCCATCTTTAAAGAGATGGTTCACTTTTAACTTTGGATCATGCCCAACATTAACACACTTACGAGGGGGAAAAACATTGACCCAATTATCAGACCATATTGATATTGTACTACCATCTCCAATCTGATAACGTAATCCACTCTTCAAGAGATCTAAGGCCGCCTGTAAGGACCTCCACTCAAAAGAGCAATTTCCAGTAGTAACAGAGTCAATAAACATTTGATTATAATGGTACTTGCCCTTGTAAAAACGGCTTAACAAAGAGGTTGGGTTCTTGAGCACTCTCCACGCTTGTTTAGCTAGTAGGGCTCTATTAAAATATTCTAGGTCTCGGAAGCCTAAACCCCTTCATTCTTTGGGATAGTCATTTTCTTCCTAGCTACCCAAGACAATTTTCTCTTACCGTTATCATGTCCCCACCAGAATTCTGTAAGAACACTATTAATCTCAAAGGTGATTGATTTAGGTAAAAGAAAGCAGTTCATTGAGTAGAGTGACATAGCTTGAGCAATTGTCTTGATCAGAATCTCTTTTCCGGCGGGTGAGAGAAACTTATTATACCAACCATCAACTTTGTTTCTAACTCTTTGCACCACATAGGTAAAACGATCGGTTTTGTTTCTTCCGAACTGTTCCGGCAATCCCAGGTACTTACCACCCCCTCCCAAACTTTATGTATTCCCATAATATCTTGTAACTTCCTCCGCTTTGGTTCCAGGATACGCGTCCCAAATATAATGAATGATTTATCCAAGTTTATTCGTTGTCTAGAGAGTGTTTCATATGTCTTCAAAATGCTGATCACTTCTCGGCAATCGGACGCTTGTGCTCACAAAAGAACAATGCATCATCTGCAAATAATAAGTGAGATACCGAAAGACAATGGTGAGCAAGTTTCATGCCCTGGTAACAATTCATGTGCTCGGAGGTAGCAAGCATTTGACTCAAGACCTCAACGCACAATATATACAAGTAAGGCGATAGCGGATCCCCTTGACGAATACCTCTTGTTGGTTTCACATGTCCATAGACTTTCCCATTGATTATTATTGAATAACTCACCGACGTAACACACTCCATAACCCACCGAATCCATTGTTCAGCAAACCCCATTTCCTTCATGAAAGTCTCTAGAAAACGCCACTCGACTCGATCATAAACTTTGCTTATGTCAGTTTTTATGCCAATGTATCCCTATGCACAGTCTTTCTTTGATTTTAGGGCATGAAGAAGTTCATGCGCCACAAGAACATTATCGGTGATGTTTCGACCAGGAACAAAATCCGCCTGAGAACCTTATATTAAGTGCCCAAGACAGTGCTTCAACCTTAAAACAAGAATTTTATAGATGATTTCGTAACTTACTGTACAGAGGCTAATCAACCTATATTCTGACATCCGTTGCGCAGGAGTTACTTTTGGGAGTAAACAGATATTAGTATGATTTATGCCTGCATCCATTACTGCGGTTTCAAAGAATTTTCTGACCATTACACAAACATCAGTACCCACCTCATCCCAAAACTGTTGGAAAAAGACTGCAGTAAACCCATCTGTACTAGGAGCACGATCTGGTCCAATTAAGAACAAAGCAGTTTGGACTTCTTCATCGTAACATCAACAGTTAACATCCTTTTCATCTCAGGCGTGACTTTTACTTGGATACCATTATACATCTCCTTAGAATGGAGATGGTCTTATGTAGTAAACAGTCGTGAGAAGTAGTCTTCATCTACTTGGCCTATAGCTTCATCCTTTTCATGTATAATACCAAGTTCATCTTTGATCATTTTGATATTGTTCCTGCTTCGTCGTGCTTTTTTTCCCATGGAAATACTTTGTATTACGATCTCCCGCCTTGAGCCACATATAACGACTTTTTGTTTTCCAGAATTGTTCCTCTTCCATGTATGCCATGGATAAGTCTTTACGTAATTGAGTGATAGCAACTCTGGAGGAACCACAATCTGTTAGCGCCGCTTCTAACTTCCCCCTCACCGCAGCTATTTTATCATGAGCATTAGATTTATGATGCTTACGCCATCGAGCTATACCAGTACGATATGTACTTAGTTTCTCCATAAAAGACATATTTTCATTTGAAGCAGCCCATTTATTTTTAACGAGGTCAGCGAAATCTTCATTATCAAAGAGGGCTTTGTTATAACGAAACTGTCCCCGCCGAGTGTCTTTCTCAAACTCGATATTGATCATCATAGGACGATGATATGATTCTGCCAAAGCCAAAAAAAAATTCTCGGAAGCTGGATATTACGACAGCCGCTCGTGATTAACCAACACTCTGTCTAAACAGCATTCTACAATCTCATCACCTCTTTTCCCTGCCCAACTGTACTTATTTCCTGATGAACGAAGATCTGACATACCACAAACATCAACCATAAACTTTAAATCTTTCACACTACTATCATATCGTATCCTACCCCCTCGTTTCTCGGATGGTTTGAGTATTTCGTTAAATCTTCGCACATTAACCAAGCACCAACTCTATTTATCGATATTCTCTGCAACTGTTTCCATAAATGATTTCTTAAAGAAGGATTTTGGTTTCCATAGACACAAGACAAGTATAATTTGAAATATTTATATTCAACAAAGAGGTCTACAAGTCTTGAGTCACTAGAAATACAAGTTACAGAGACATGATTTTTCCAACAAACAACCAAAGCACCACTTAATCCTTGAGGTTCCACTAAACACATATCATCATACCCCAAAGAAACACAAACATCTCTAACATACTCATTCTTTTGTTTTGTCTCCACTAAGAACAACAAGTCTGGTAGATACAAACTTTGTATCTCTTGTAGACGTCGAACTGTGAAGCGTTGTCCTAAACCTCGACAGTTCCACACCTCAACTCTCATTTGGATAGTGGTGGTATCGGGCCCACTGCGCCTCTGTGTTGTTCTTGATCATTCGAAGAGCTTACCTCTTGGTTTCTGTAATCAACCTGAATCTTGTCCAATGCGTTAAGACCACTAGTTCCTTCACCAGACGGGTAAACAAAAGCATCTGCTAAAGATAATATTCTGACCCTTTTTACCATTGCATCATTATAAGATACATCAACAAGTTCCTTACCAGTGGGTAACCCATGCTTTTGAGAGAAAGCATCCTCCACTGCTTGTCATTCCAGAGGTCGAAAAATAATAGGAGGAACTCCATCTTCTTGTTTGATCTCTGGTTGTTTTTAGCCTGCACCTTTCTCTGCAATCAGCTGAGCAACATTATTCAGAAGGTGATCTATAAAACGTCTCTTACGGGAGCTTCGTTCCTCAACCACTAAATCAATGAGAACCCTTTGACTGACATCTATCATACGATCAAAACCACTCTCCAGATTTTGGTTAGACCCTTCAGATTCTTCATTTTGTCCAACCATAGTAACATCATTTTGATTTTGAAGAATAAGATCGTGAAATCCCCCATCTTGATCTTGTTGGTCATTTGTTGGCGCATCTCCTTCTACAGTGTGATTGTCAGCTTCATCTTCATCCCCTACTGCATCATTATTATCATCCTCATTGGCGTTTCCAGGGTCAAGAACCACACAATCACCTGTGTCATGGGTCAACATACCACAGATAGAGCAGAAACCTTTTAGTCTCTCATACCTGAATGTAAGGATAGTATTGACACTGCCAATTAGATATGTTTTCTGAAATCAGAGAGGATGGGTTGTGTTTTAGTTAATCTTTACGCACACCATCTCTACATTAGCATCTGCATCATGGTCAAAATCCACAACAATAACATTCCCCAATCACTCAGCAATGTTATTGATGAGATTCATTGTCATGAATTGAAATGGACTGCCGCGAATTGGAACCCAAAACGAAATGTGAGTAAGTTGGGGTTTAGGAACTTGAGGATCCCATCTCTACATCGCTACCATCCGATCATTAAAATCCCAGGGTCCCCGACTAACCACCTTTTGCAGTAAATCCTCTGAGAGGAAGACAAATTGGCACCGATCCCTTGATATAATTCGCCCAGAGATTAAACCGCTTAACCCCCAGATACACGGAAAAGAGGCAATCATCGCCCTCAGATTCTGCTTCTGAAGAATCAGAGGCCGACACAGTAGTGAGTATTGATTCGCACGTATTGCTTCATTACAAATCTCCGTCGGGATGATTTCAGGTTTATCATCAATCCCTAGATTAATGTCTTGGACTGCCTTTCGTAACAAATCCGCCATTGTTGACGCTTTTAGAGTAAAACCCAATCTCTGTGAAAGGAGTAGAAGGTTGATTTTGAAGAGTAATGTTCCAAACCGCAATCTTCTTGCTCTCGATTTATACACCTTTCGGAGGGAGAAGTTACTTTCATCATGGGGGTAGTTTGCAACCGCCACAAAGATGGATCGTGGTAGTGTGAAATCGTCATGATACTACTCCACGCTGCCATCGTTTACGGAGCATTTGTTTTATTCAATGCAATATTGGTTGAGACTCTGTAAAATAATCTTACAAATCAAAAAATTTATATAAGGCATTGTACAATGTTCTTATTAACTTTCATTCATATTCTCAAGTTTCATCTACGAACTTACTAATTTTTTAACATACAAAGCCATAAAATTTCTTTGGCATGATTATATAATTGAAATAAATATATTGTCTATGAAAATTTGGATGATAGATTTGACTAAAGAACAAAAGCGTATAAAATTTGAAACTCTAGATCAATAGCTTAAAATCATGTGTTATTGAAGTGCCAATTTGAATTTTACTATAGGAATCTTCAATATCCCTTAACTACAAATAGTTAATAGTCTAGCAAATTTTTTCATGAAACTTTTAACCATTTTTGTTACATTATCATAGACGAATCTATGAATACAACGTCATCTATATTGTTAAACTATAATATTAATATTTGCATGTCAGTTGAATGGCAAATGTAGTATGTAAATAAATATTTTTTTATTGTTTCATCATATAACGTTGAAAAAGGGATAATTTTAGAAAATGAAGAAGTTAAATGAAAATGTTGAAAGTTTAATAAATTATATGTTATTTAACAAATTGTCCTCCATTTTTCTCTGTCGTTTCTCTTTCCCACTTTTTTTTTGTTAAAGGATTTTCTTTCATAAATAAAAATGGAAACATGAGTTTAAAGGACTTACATACTATAAAGGAGCTGTGATACAGGAATCAAAAAAGAAGATGAACCTTAACCTGTGTTTTCATCTTACCCAGACCATTCAAGGGGGATCATGGATGGTCACAGGATGGGCGGTAGTTTGCTGAGAGCCAAACCAAATATGTAGAATTTCTGATGCCAAGTGAAAGTTTTTGTGTCTAACTGAAGCTGCTTTTGATCTGACCAAGCCATCTATGGCCTTGGAAAGTTGAGCAGGTGAGTTTCGTCTACGTTGGTGGAGTCTGGTGTTTCTTTCTCTCCACAGCTCATAAACCGTTGCGTTCCAGACCAAGAGCAGCACCTGACGCCTTGTTTTTCTTACTCCCGGGTTCTGGAGCCAAGTTAAAGTATCCTGCCAACAGGAATGAGATAGATTTATGCCGAGTTTCCTGGTGCAGGTGGACCAAACCTCCTTGGAGAATGCGCAGTTGAAGAGAAGGTGGTCCCTTGATTCATCAAAGGAAGAGCAAAGAAGACAAGTTGGGTTCACATTAAGGCCCCAGGAGAGCATTCTGTCCTTCGTTGGGCTCCTGTTCCATACAAATAACCAGCAAACAAAACTATGTTTCTTGACCGATAATTTGCTCCAGACAAGATTAGCCCAAGGGACAGTCTGCGCCTTTGGTCGGAGCTCATTCCAAACTAGTTTGGAGGGGAAATGGCTGAAGTCTATCTTGTTGACTATCCATAACACTTTGTCTTCGGCTGCGGAGAGTTTTATTGTAGTTAAGGCGGCATAAAGAGTAACATGATCCTCTGTTCTTGCTGATGGAAGAGACCACTTTTCGCCCTTTGCTACCGCAGATACCTTCGCTTTGATGGGGATGCCTAGCTGCCTCGGACCGGATGTGCCAAGGAAATCAAGTAATGGTCCTAGGTCAGTCCATGGATCTTTCCAAAAAGAGATGGTATTGCCTGAACCTGGAATGAAAGGATATACTTCAGTGCTTGGTGTCGTAATTTCAGAAGTCTGCGGAAGTTCCAGCTATGGTAATGCTGTGGCTTTATTTCGAAGAAACTTCTGTGAACCAAGTTGTAGCGTAATCTTAACCAAGCTACCCAGATTGAGCCGCTTCTAAAATACAACATCCATATGAGTTTTAGTCCACTGCACATGTTCCATGTCCCGTAGTCTTTTAATCCTAAGCCAGCCTCTTCTTTTGGCTTGCAAATTGAATCCCAAGAGATACGATGTCCACCTGAACCCTCAACCCCTCCATGCCAAAGAAATGTGCTGGACAGGAAAGTAATATGTCGAATCACTTTCTTTGGTAGAAGGAATGCACTAGACCAGAAGCTAACGATGCTCGTGATAACTGTTGACACCAACTGAAGTCGACCTGCAAAGCTTAGAAATTTGATAGTCCATGAGTTAAGTTTTCCTTTGATGCGAGTAATTAGTGGCTCACAATCCTCTGGTGACGACTTCTTTGATGACAATGGTAAACCAAGATACTTCACCGACAGTAAAGCTGATTTGAGGCCACATCTCTGCTCAATAGTTGTTAAATCTGTAGGTGTTAAACCTGATGAGAAAAGAGTAGTTTTTTCAATGTTGACCGATAAACCAGAGAGTGCTTCAAAATCAGATAATACTTGTAGGACTGCTTCTAAAGTGGCTGGTGAACCATGAATAAAGACCAAGAGATCGTCCGCAAAGAAAAGATGCGTTAGTCCAAGGTCCTTACAGTGTCGGTGATATCCGAACTTACCCGCAGCTGCAGCTTCATTAAGCATAAGAGATAGTACGTTCATCTCAATTACAAAAAGAAGTGGGGAGATTGGGTCGCCTTGACGTAAACCCCCTTTGCTCTTAAAGTAGCCTGCGACTGAACCGTTGATTGAAATGGAGAAGGCTGGAGTAGTGAAGCATGCTTTGCACCAACCGATGAACTGAGAAGGGAGCTTTAAAGTGTTAAGGGTTGCTAAGATGAAGTCCCATTTGATAGAATCAAATGCCTTTCTCAGATCGACTTTTAAAGTGATTCTTTTCCCAAGTTTAGCTTTATGATATCCCTGCATCAAATCAGAAGCCAGTAACACATTTTCCATTATCAACCTGTCTTTAACGAACGCCGTTTGGTTCGGAAGGATCAATTCAGGGAGGATCAGTTTGAGCATGTTTGCCAGTAGTCTTGTTATGATTTTGTAGAGAGTCGAGCAGCAAGATATTGGCCGAAAATCCTTGAGAGTGGCTGCTCCCGGTGACTTGGGTATTAGGGTCAAGACGGTTGCGTTTACAGCCTTGGGCATGAAACTAGAGTAGAAAAAGTGTTGAATGGCTGATATTACCTCGCTTCCTAGTACATCCCAGTTGTGTTTGAAGAATTCAGATGTGAATCCGTCTATACTAGGAGTCTTGTTATTCGGCATTGAGAATAAGCAGTCCTTTATGCATTGAGGAGAGAATGGTGCTTTGAGCTGTGTAGCTTGGTCCTGTGAGCATCGAAAAGTGATCAGCTTGTCTACAAGAAGCTTCTGGTCGTGTGTTAAGTCTCGGTGAGCTAGTCGTAGGAGATTGTAGAAGTAATCTACAGCCATTTCATGGATTTCTCTCGGGTCTGTGGCTCGCGTTTGGTCCGGTCTCACTTGATCTTGTTTTGATGCTTTTTGATTCCTATTCTTCCTTGTGATGTGTAAACTTCTTAATTGCTCTCAATTATAATCTCTCTTCCTCAGTTCTTCCTCTCGAGACTAATCATCAGTTCGTCATCCTCTTACCCTTCTTTTGGGTTTCTTCTCAAAAATGCAAGCTCTCTCTCTCTCTCTCTCTCTCACTAATTGTTGATCGCCTAGGGGAAAAACTAATTTCTCTCATTCCATTACATAAACATAACCCATATTAGTTAATGTATAATCGAGTAATATTAGATTGAAAAGATCACATCTTTTTGTAAGTTAATGGTTTCATTTAGATTTACTTGCAGGTTTTCTTTTTATATACACATTATTTTGCTATTTTTATAAGAGTAATAATGCATAAATCTTGTCAAAACTCAGCAAATCAATCTCCAAATTTGGAAATTGTCATTAGTATCTTGAGATGAAAATGATGCCTCAATTAGACCCACTTTTTTCAACTATTTCTTTTTCAGTTCATCCATCACATATTCTTTTGTATCCTGCCATGAAAAAACAGAAAAATCCTTTTGTATCCTGTGTGTTCATCATTTGATGACTCTTGTGATTTGATCTTGATGTAACACCATCTTTTGAATTTTTCTCTGAGAATTGAGCAAAAAGGTAACTGATATACGCTAGTTCCTGTTCAGTTGATGTTCGTTTAAGTTCGAGAAGGCTAGTTGAGGAGCGCTTGTCTGAAATTCAAAGAGAGAGAAACTATGTGTTACTAAGTCAAAACGTGTAGAAGAAAATCCATGGAAATAAATATTATAATGCTAAGATTTTCATAGAAATGACAAAGAACCGTCTTTCTCTTGTAAACTTAGATGATAAAAATATCATTTAAATCGTTTATAATTCCAAAACTATTGAAATACAAAACCAATCTAAGCTAAATTATGTATGAAGTTACATCATCACAATGTTTATGATTCAAATGAAATCAACTGCAGAATAAAAATAATCTCAAGTAAAGTCAAACCTATGGGATAAGAGAGTTGTTCTGAAATGGTAGATTTAATTTCTCGAGTATGATTCAGAGAAAACATAAGCAAAGTTACAGAGAGCATAGAGAATTAGGGTTTCTTCTTCTACATGAAATATTGGTTCTACGGGACTCTGATCAGAACCATAATAAATTTATGTGATCACAAATCATCGACGAAGCTTAGATTAAAGTAAAAATAAGAGACATTAGGGTTTAAAGGAAAGAGAGAAACAACCATTAATTTTCGCGGCCAGATTCACAACTCTCTAGCCTTCTCCTATCTTCTCGGCGTTGAAATGAAGGTTAGATTTAGGGTTTGCGACATAACCATAATCGTCTCCACCTCCAATAAACCCTACAATGCCTCTCTCATATGCACCCATTAGCATACTCTTTGCAATTAATCTGTCTTTCCTCTGCGGAGATCCGGTGACTTTATAAGCTTGTGAAGCGTTAATTTGGGAGGGAACAATGAAGCGTTGGGATCGTGGTGGATTAATGGCGAGGTAGGTTAGAAAAGAGGAAAACGGTCGGGCAGATCGATGGAGGAAGAGTAATGATACTAATTAGTTGGGCCATGGACTATTTTAGTTTTATGGGCTAATAGTGTCGTTAAAAAATGGTGAGATTTTAACGGGTGTTGACGTGGCAGTTATAGAGAGCAGTAAATTATGTTGATGTGGATAGTCTAGGAGGGCTCAATTAGCCCCTTTTAATTGGTTAGATATATGCCGAAACTGCAGATATCCCACTAAGTGAAATTTAACCTGAAATATGAACTCTTTTATATTTCAATTCAACAATCAATAGCCCTAATACCAAAATTATGTAGTAGTTATACTTAATTCCAGAATGAAATTTCGAGTCCAATCGACAATTACAAGAAATCTACGAATTTAATAATGAAACGGAAGGTCAAATTACGGGTTTAATTTCACTTGGTGGGTTGACCTGCAATTTCGACATATGAAAGGTGAAATTGCAAAAAGAATTGCAATTGAGAGATTTTTGTTAGAAAACCCTTACACAAAGAAAAAGACATATATACAAATCTGAGCGTAGTGAAAATATCCTCTATATAAATTGAAAATACACTTTAATAAATTTTTCTTATATATCAACCATATGAGAAGTTTTAGGATTACTGTAATAAACTAGAGGAAACTCCGCGCTACGCGCGGATTAGTGTTATATATTTTGTTTGCATTGTTTGAGTTGTCATCAGATCCTTCATTTTTAGAGAAAAAATATATTTCTCTTTGCACATAGAGAGCTTTCTTACCATTCGCTACATTACACTTCTATCTAAAATTTATGCAATTTTAATTAATTTCATATTAAAAAAATCAATAAAATATTATTGAGTGAAAATTATCGATGTTATTTTGCTTCCAAATTTTTACATGTGACATTAGTTCCGCAAAATTTTATGTTTGAAATATTTGAAAGATAATAAATTTAAAACTTTTTAAAATTTAAATATAACCTAAAAATATTTGGTGATGCACTCAGTTATATTTATTACATATTAACAAATATACAAATGCATTACAATAATATACAATCATTCTCTTTTTAGGTATACTTAGAATTTTATATTCTTCCCTTTTAATACGTCTTTTATTTTAAATGCATTAGTAGAAAAATATTATAAGAAACAAAAGTTTCTAATTTGTATTTTTTATAAATTACGTTTTACAATACTTATCTTGGTTATCACAAATTTATAAAAGNTATAAAAGATCCTTTCTATAAAATATCCTTTTTTGTCGAACATCCTTAAAAGATTTTTTTAACTGTTTTACATTGATGATAAATTTATTTAGTTATCTATTTTTTGAAATATAATCACTTATATATCTTTCTTCCATATCGTTACGAATCACCGATATAATATTAGCATATTTGATAAAGTTAGCATAACCACCTCTAAAATAATCAATATTTTATTTTTGAATATAGTTTATTTTTTTTAATATAGTTTATTTTTAAAATCCAGTTTTATTGTATAAGAATAAAATAACATTAATAATATGAGAATATTTCCCAAAAATCTCATATCTACGAACTGTTTTTGCTAATCTTTACAAAATTTGACGTTTTTATTGGTTTCTTAACTTTCTTTATATATTTTAAATAAAATATTTCAATTTTATATTTTTCATCTGTTTTCACTTTGATTTTTGAGATTTTATTTACATAATATTTCATTTGAATGTTTATATAAAGTTTTTAACATTTTATATGTATATTTTATACATGGAACACTATTATTCTTTAAATAATAATAGTATCCTACTATATTTTATATATATATGACAAAATTTGTAGAGCATAATCATAACAAATTTAGCAAGATTAACAATGTTTTGTTACTTTATGATTTTTTAATAACAAAAATATTTAACTTTCTTGTTTCAGTATATTATTTTTAAATATCTTATTATACAAAATTAATTATATCTAAAAGATTTCATAAAGAGAGTACTTGTTGTAATTTGATGTTAAAAGATGAGCAAGTCTCCCAACCTATCCACCCGAAGGTACCCAAAGACCAATTATAGCTAACAAAAACAAAAATACAATCGTACACTTTGAATAATGCCTGAACATTTTTTGCTTCATGCTCGTAAGTTTCTTCGCTCTTCATCTTTATTCTATTGCCTCTTCTTTGTTCTTCGGTTTCTTATTTGTCTTCATTTTTTTGTGCAGACTTTATCTTCATTATGTTTTGTTTCTCTTCTTATTTATTTGTTACTTTCGGTCAAAATTGCTATGATTTTTTGGGCGATCATTTCCTTTTCTTTGGTATCTTCATTTGTTTTGTTATCTTTGGTTTCTTCCTTCTATAGGTTTTTGTTCTTTATTTTTCATGTTCTCCTAAAGGTGATCAACTCAACGTCTTGTCCAATCCACGTCCTCCTGACGTTAGCACCGACCAAACACTCACTCCTAAATTTCCTAACAATGAGTTTTTGTGTTGCCTGTTCACGGCTTTGACGTAGTTTTTGGAGTCGTGGTCCCTCAAGACCGAACCTTCCGAGCAATAAGCCACACGTTGACTCAGCGTTTCAAGCGGGCGAGGGCTGTTCGAAAACGCATGCAACGTCGTGCGAGAGTAGCCTTCATGACTCTTGTCTAAAACGTAGAGAGCGTTTCCCAGCAGTAGTCAAGGTTGCGTAACGCTCTCACTCGGCTATAGAATAAATACTTTCCCCATCGGTGAGTACAACAACGTCTACAAAAAGAGAGTAAAACACAACCAAACCATTAGTAAGATCATACTCTACCAATTGAACCCTAAGCCATAGCTACCACCACAGTCATTGTAGATGTTGCAGCCTGAGGTGCAACATGTGTTTTATAAACCGAGCTTGTTACCAACACAATGTATATTACTGATCATCCACATATTGCCCCATGACTCCCATCCGACTACCCGTCACTGACAGAACCGTTGCACACTCATTCGGGAACCTCACATGCAACACATTACACAGAGAAAAAATCGAATTAGAGAAGCCAATATTCCTTTAGACCACAATATTGATACACAAACTCTACACTGCTAAAACATTGTCATAACTATGACTCACCTTTCCATAATAAACAGAGAAGTTATGATTTGTGGTGTAAAAGGTTCAAGAGTTTAACCAAATTATAAATACGAAAGTTGCGACGATGAAAGAAAAAAAAAATAAGAACTTTCCGATCTTGCATTTTGAGTCAAAACTGAGGAAAGATAACTCACATGCTTGTGGCTTTTCTTTCATTCGTTCGTTTTTGTGAAGACTCTCTTTTACTATGGATCCAAAGTTGGAGGCTATACACCATCGAATTTATGAATGGTCCGAGAAGATAGGGCGAGCGAGGTTGTTCCTGAAATTGTGTACATCGACACATGAATCATAACCGCAATTGACTTCGCCTTCTCAACAGAGAAGAGATGATAACACCAAACAGAGAAAAAGGTAAGCAAAATGAATCAGCTTTTTGTCAGTGGAAAAACTTTCAAGGATCTAGATTTACCATTCGCTGCTTCAATCTGAAGAACAATGATTATTCTGAAGCCTTTTCTGTGTCTGATCTCGCTTCAGAAGGAGATACAACGCCATTGGTCTGTATAACTGCAGAGACATCGAGAAACGATGTCAATATATCTTTAGCTATTTTTGAATTTCAGCTAACGAGCTTTGTATGGCTTTCTGCGCCGAATCTCTTCGACTTCTAAATTTTTTGAGCTAGAATTGATCAGCGATAATTTGCGGGTTCCCGTCTTGGGTTCCCCTCTTGGTTTCTGCTGAGTCATAGCTTCGTATGCTCTCACAAACTTTTGTTAACCTCTAACATTATTGTCCTCTTCTCGACTCTTTCTACTGCCTTTATTTCTTACATTTCAACCATGAACATTACAAATTTTTTTCAATATGAAATTTCGTAAAGCTTGGTGAGCAGTGGAGGAGGGAATGAATTCTTAGTTCTTTCAGGTGTCATTCTACTGTTTACATTAGGTCTGCATTTGAAGATATACAAATCTTGTAAAACAAAATTGATCAAATAGAAGTAATCATATTATCCTTCACAAAGAGATCCTTATACTATTATTTATGTTATAGAAGATTGGGAATAATAAAAAATCTCCTATGTCTTTTATATGCTTTTATATACTTTATATGTTCATTTATAAATGAAACGACATTTATGTTTCCCTAATTAATTCATAGTATATTTCTATTATACTCACTTAGACGTAAGTTTTTAATAACTCTCGTTTACTTTGACGCTAGAAATTGTTGTCCGTTAAGTGTTCTCACAAAGAAACTTTTACATGTTTGGTCAATGTTTTTGAAAATATTGGTCAATTTGATTTTACAAAATTTAAAAATTTATATGATTTTTTTTTGGTTGCTCACAAAGCATAGAAATTCTTAGCCAATATTTTTTACATTCTTAAGCTCAAAATCAGTTTTGGCTGATCAATATTTAAACATATTAGTAAAGATATAAGGATAAATTATTTATGAGTATAAGGCTCGGATTGATAACATGCATTATCAATGTTGAGTTGTGGTATATGTTATAATTTGATGTGACTTACGGTAAAATCTATGTGTGTGCAGAATAATGTAGTATGTTTGTTGTTAAAGTGTGAGTTATCATTTTTATCAAACAATTGACTGGTAACATTTGTGATGTATAAATTGTTGTAACTATTACTAAAAAATAATTTGTTTATATTTATAAATAATTTATCACAAAACTTTATGTACTATCCTAGTAATATATAACAAAGTATAAAATATTAAAAATTCACATTTAATATGATAGAATTAGATTTTTTGAAACATTTGACTAAATTTTTGGAAATTTAAAAAACAAATATTTTTTTGAGGTTTTTAAAAGAAAATACAGAGTTAATTAAACAAAATCTTTGACCAAGTTGACAAAATCTTTTAATTAAATGATTTTATAAAAAATTATTGTAAAACTTTTTGTATATCTTAAGATACACATTTTTTTTGAAAGAGTAAAATTGAAAATGAAACAAAATAAAACTAAAATAGAAATGTCGTTTGGCTTTTTATTTGAAGTTAACTCAACTTCTACTTCAATAGATTTTCTATAATTTTGGATTAACCTTTGAGTTATCAATTTAACAAAGGATATAACTCAAACTTGTAACTCAACGATAACTCAAACTCAAATTTTTAAATTTTGATGCAATTCATGATCGGTAATTTTTTTGAGTTATCATTGTCTTTTAGCCTCAGCAAAGTATATGCATTACAGTTAGTGCTCATATTTATGGTAAACCATAATTTAGTAGGAAAATTCATTTAGAAATTTGTCCCTGCAGGACTGATAATTGATCTTGTATAATACAAGATGTTAGCGAGACGGCTTTCGTTCTTCGCTTTTATAGTGGCTTTTCCTTCTTGTCAAATTGTCCCTTCTAAATCAAGGCCTTCATCACACGAAGCAATTGAAAATAATGAGCTCTCAAACTCCACAATAGTATAAGATTGTACTCTTTATTCCTTTTTAAACTCCGCACATATAAGATGAAGTACCACTACGAATGTTAGAAATAACTTATAGTGGTAGTCTTCTTTGAGGATATAACTTTAAGCCATTAAATGTATGATTTAAGCACCACTTCAAATGTGAAGAAACTATAATCGTAAGGTTTTCAGTGATTAAATTGTTACATTTGTTAGCG
>OVAN01009102.1:0-17326 GCA_900406275.1 Anastatica hierochuntica | reverse complement strand
AAGTTGCGGACTCACCTGGGGTGGGATCCGGGCGAGGGAGGCACGTTACTTATGGAATGTGAGAGACCGAAGTCCAAAGGATCTTTGTATGCTAGTTGTCTAGGATAAGTGTCGTTTTAAAACTGAGCGTCTTAAGAGTCTGAATCTGATGAAATCGTTTTGGCCAAAACACTTCTGGAGCAGCCTTGGTATGGGACGGGGTTGTGACAAATGGGAGCAGTAGCCACCTCGTTCGGTAGTTGCTTGAATGACACGTTAGGTGTTTCTCCTTGCTTACTTTGGGGTGGGGTTAGGCTTAGTCTAGCGGGGTTAGTCGGGTAGCGGGTGAGGCGGAGTCGGGTCCGTCCTCACTGAGTGGCTTGTTTGAAAAGTCACTCACCCCTCTCTTTTCTCCTTTTTTTTGGTGTTTCTATAGGTAAAAATTAGAAGCGGTAAATTTCAGACCGGTTGGTGAAGTTTGCTCCGGTTTTGGCGATACCATTTGGAGCATTCTGGTTCCTTCGGGATAGGGATGTTACAATATGACTAAAAAAATATCCATATCTTTTAATTTTTGTTTACGCAATTTCAATAGGTTGCTTTTTTTTAAAAAAATACGAATATCGTTAACAAAATACATATTTTGTAATTCCAAACTAGTTAATGATCGATAAAGATAGTTTAACGTTAAACAATTAGACGAGTGACGTTAGCAATGACGTGCAAACTTTAAATTTTTAAAAGTTATCATGTATGCTCTTCCAGATACTTGGGTATCAAGAGAAAGCAAAATGTATATTTTATAATTATCTAGTAACCAGATCATCATTTTCACCGGTCACAACCTCATTTGTATAAAATAAATTAGTAATCAATCGAGAACAAAACACAAAAGCTATATAACGAAAAACAGAGGATTTATATAACTTGAGAAACACAAGAGACAGATTACTAACAACAGAGAGAGGTTAAAAATGGCGGAGAAGGAGGAAGTAGTGAAGCTTCTAGGGTTTTGGGCAAGTCCGTTTAGTCGTCGAGTCGAGATGGCACTAAAACTCAAAGGCGTACCATACGAGTACATGGAGGAAGACTTACCCAACAAGACCCCTTTGCTTCTTGAGTTAAACCCAGTTCACAAGAAGGTTCCGGTTCTCGTCCACAATGATAAAATCTTACCGGAGTCACATCTAATCCTCGAATACATCGATCAGACATGGAAGAACAATCCAATTCTTCCTCAAGATCCCTACGAGAAAGCCATGGCTCGATTCTGGGCCAAATTCGTTGATGAGCAAGTAATATCCAACAAAATTTCGTTAATTATAATTTTAATTAGTAGGTTAAATGATCAATATACGAAATTATTATTTTTCTAATAAATTTAATCTTAAACTTGCAGATCCTAACACTAGGTTACTGGTCCTTGGTGAAAGCAGATAAGGGAACGGAGGTTGCTATTGAAGAAACTCAAAAACTGATTATGTTTCTTGAGAAAGAAGTCACCGGAAAAGATTTCTTTGGCGGCAAGACAATCGGATTCTTAGACATTATAGTGGGAAGTATGATCCCATTTTGTCTGGCTCGTCTTTGGGAAGGTATGGGAGTTGATATGGTTCCGGAGGAGAAGTTTCCGGAATTCAACAGATGGATCAAGAATCTGGAGGAAGTTGAGGTCCTAAGGGAGTGTATACCATATAGACAAAAACTTCTTGAGCGCATGGTCATGCTTGCTGAAAGAATTAAGTCTGCTTAATTTGAAGACAACACCATACTTCTTGGTCCATATAATATTTGTATCTTTATTATTGGAACTTCTTAAATAATGATGGACTTTCGTTTATATACACAATATTATACACCTTGCATAAAAGAAAAAAATGTTAGAAATTTACGGCAAAGTGACCATTATAACATAATGCACTTATATATCAAAAGTAAATGAGTATCCGCGCGGATTTTGATTTGTTACATAGATTTTCAAAGTTATTAGCATAAAATTTTCTTTCCGGAAAACCTAAACGGGCATCAATATATTTAAGAGTTCCAAATCATTAAAAACAAAATAATGATACATTTTCGATAAAGATTTGATGATGTATTTTTAGTTTAGAATTTCTCCTAAAAATCTATTTTATTTTAGTGAGTATCCAATATCATGAAGTATTCTTATATTAGACAAATAATTTTTCTTTTCTTTGAGTTAATTTTCATTTAGATTTGTAGCTTATTGAGTGGAAGGAAAACTATGCAGATAATGAAGAAAAAATACGAAAAACATATGAAATTTATCTTTTCATGCGGGAATTGTTACTAGAGATAAAAGATATTAAAAGTATTAAGCATTAACTCATAGAAGTTAGAGTAATACAAATTAACACTGTAGCTAGATTTTACACAACCAAAAAATCAAAACCCAAAATTAGTTTTCTATGTTAAAAATGCCCCAGAAATTCGTTCACAATCATTCTTGTTGCAGACGTTTATTAGACTTCATCCCCTAAGCTTTATTAAATTTCACAATAACCCCATATCTCTTAAAAGGTTCAATTTAGTCACTTATCAAATAGAAGCTGTCTTTTTATTTCCTTCTCTTAAGTTTTCACCAGCCTAACGATCGGAATCAAATTCGTACTTATATGTCGCCATCCATCAAATACATGTCCTCTTCTTAATTCTCTAATCCACTGTTAAACTAAATGTTGGGTTAAGATTTCGCAAACTCATTAAAGAAGAGGGGTTCGAATAAAGTCAAAGCAACCGCGTGGACCCGGTCAGGTGGTACAACAGATCCCGTGATTAAATGAGAGGAGATCACGAAACTGAAGCCGCGACTAGAGGTTATAAGAGGAAGGTGGTGATGCTTAAGAGAGGCCGACTTCATTAGGGTTCTAGAAATCATACTAAAGCATATATACATCTTTGTACTTTCTAATTGACCTTTTGCAAAACTCCGATTGGTATCAATAAGAACAAAGGCTTCGTAACATTCATCTCTAGCTCTTGCGGGATTCGTCCCATTGCTTCTCCCTCTCTTCCTAAAACCTAATCAAATCTAGGTGTGAGATTTATCCCTCACATTTTGGCGCCGTGTGTGGGGACAAAACAATTGAATCTCTCACTCCGCTAGCTAAGAGATGGATCCAGCCAACCATGGCTTGAATCAACCCGAATCCTCTTCACTTACACCGAGCCCTAGCTCGTGGATTCACAGAGGTTCTGTTCCCCCAGAACCTCGTCGCTCCGATCTCCTTAACGAGCTTCTGCCGGTGGCAGAAGATCAACCTGAACCTGTCAATTCAGGAACAACCTGCCTAAGGCTCTCTGACGATCCTATTCCGAGGTCTCTGACTCACCGAGGATCCGATCAGCATATCCCAGCTGAATCTCAGCGTCTGGCATCGACCATGAATTAGGTGTTAGATCAGCTATCTGAAATTCGACTGATGATGCTAAAACTGGTGAACCGAAACCATGAAAATGAACGCTTAGTCCACCAGTTGGCGTCTCGACAGCAACATATCGAACAAGAGGCGAGGCCTTTAGCCCACTCATCTCAACCTCCGCAGCGACGAGGCTCTGGAGTAACTTTCCGAGACCTCATCACATATCCGACTTTCCCTCGGGGACGCATGGAGTCTCTCCCATTCATATTCTGCCTGAGGGACAAGAGCCTTCTCCTTTGACACCCGATACGGGAATCGCTCCCGCATCTAATCATTCCGTCGCCGTAACAATAAGAAGTAATATAGCGAGCACAAGCTTGGAACGTGCTCAGGTTTTGCAACAAGCACCTGGGAAAAGGCACCACCTGCCTCCTCAACCGCCGATACTTAGATCAGGCGGACACGCTTCGATCTTGACTAACGGCAAGCCTTCGCATTTACCCACCTCAGGGCACAGTCAGTCCATTCCCTCGGAGGCTCAGGAAAGGATGGGAACTGCAGCTGCAGTCCTCCCAGGTTTCTTAGCTAGCCACATGCGGCAAAGTAGCCCAAGAACCCGAGAGAGACCTGTCTCCCTAGATACCTGGGATCGTAACCAAGGCTGGTTTCAACAACAGCCATCGAGGCATGTACCTGTCGATGATTCGGTTGCTCTCTGGTTAGATGCGCCTGATGCTATCCGAAGGTACATGGAAAGAACGCATGCTGCTCTACAGAAGCTGAATGCCCAGGTCCATAAGACCACGAGCTCAGCTTCCGATATTGAGAGTATAATCAAAGAAACCTGAGGAACCCCGTTCATTGATAGAATCGCGAACTCCTATATCAGGGATACAAGGAAAATTCGGATTCCTCAATACGACGGGACCTCGGACCCTAAGGCTCACCTGAGAGTCTTCAAACTGGCTATCGTTAAGGGCCACTTCACTCGCGTAGAATGCGAGGCAGGCTACTGCCGAACCTTTGCTAAAAACCTAACAGGCATAGCTCTCGAATGGTTCTCAGGCCTCGAGCCAAATTCAATAGATAACTTCGATCATCTAATCAGCGCTTTCGTAAAGCAATATTCGACCCATATCCGAAAGTAGGCTTCTGAAGCATATATGTGAAAGATCCGACAAAGAGTTGGAGATACGCTCCGAGTTTACATAGATAAATTTAGAGCAATCAGAACCAAACTCTCGAACCCCAACGATCAGGTAGCTATCGAAGCTCTCCGAAGAGGACTCTGGTATCATTCAGAGTTCTAGTCGGAATTCACCGTCAACCCTCCTCCCACGATCGACGACGCACTACACAGAGCATCCCGTTTCATCACTCTTGAGGAAGAGACCGCAGGGATGGAAAAATCCTTAAGAAACCCCAGAACTATTCAAAGGTTGACCCTCAAGAAACTAAGGGTCCAGCCAAGAAGGGTAATTTTCGAAGTAACCAAACTCAGGATGAGCACTCATGTGCTATCAATGAATCGCACCAAGACAAACTCATTGTGACAACAAGCAAGGCCCCTTGGACCATATCTTTTGATGAGAATAAATTTTGTTCTTATCGCGAGAGGAAGGGCCATTCCACAGAAGAATGTTGGGCCCTTCAGCGCCAACTAGCAGCGAAATTCGCTACTGCAGAGATAAAAGACATAAACCTAAAGAAACCAGTACCTTTCCAAAAGAGAGCCACAAGAGAGGCTTCTCCAAAACGGAACATGTCACCTCAAAAGGAAACCGATTCGCCTCCCCCGACTCCCAAGAAAAGAATCGACAAGATTCTTGGGAAATTCCCCGAAAGAAAGAGCCTCTGTACAGAAGCTCCGAAGCCTCTGCCTGAGGGAACGGTAGCTGCCTTATTCGAAAAGGCCTCAAATCCACAAACTTTCGACTCAAGAGTCGACTACGTTCTCGGAGGTTCATATATTTTTCGGGAATCCATGAATTTGATTAAAGGTCATATACGGAAGGCCAAATCCAGCATTCGATTAAGGCCATCCGAACAGGAGCCTAACACTACGATTTCCTTCTAGGAAAGTGAGACCCTAGAACTCGACTGACCTCATGAAGACGCTTTAGTCATAACCCTCAATGTAGCTGGATACGAGGTACCTAAGTTGATTGTTGACACCGGAAGCTCCGTTGACCTTATCTTCTATAACGCCTTGAAAGGGATGGAGATAGATGATTACGAGATATTCGGCCAGAAAGCTAACCTCATGGGATTCTCTGGAGGAACAACTACTTCTCTGGGAACCATCAAACTCCAGTCATAGCTGGAGGGGTTATGAAGATTATCAATTTCGTGGTACTTGACAAACCAGCTCCATTGCATGCGATCCTGGGGAGACCCTGGATTCATAAAATGAAAGCAGTTGTGTCAACATACCACCAATGCGTAAAATTCCCAACTTCTGATGGGGTAGCTACGATCCAAGGTAGCCAGAAGATATCTAGAGTTCGCTACCTAGAAGGGTTCCAAATTATCAGAGAATCTACCCAATAGCAATTATAGATTTGGGAGCATCAAGCGATGCAGCAAAACATCCAAGGTCCCCCACAGAACCTCATTGAGCAAGTCTGCATCGATGAAGCTCATCCCAAAAAATGTGTTCGCATTGGGTTCGAGCTACCCTCCCAAATCAACGATGAGCTTTTGTGCTTCCTTAAAGATAACGTTAAAACCTTTGCATGGTCCACCAACGACATGAAGGGTATCGATCCACGTGTAACTACACATAAGCTAAACGTAGACCCAACGTTTAAGCCCATAAAACAAAAACAACGCAAACTTGGCCACGAAAAGGATCAAGTCGTCTACGAGGATGTCGACCAATCAATGAAAGCAGACGCAATCCGAGTGGTCCATCATCCTGATTGGTTAGCCAATCTGGTGGTTGTCAAAAAGAAAAACGGGAAATGGAGAACATGCGTCGATTTCACTGACTTGAACAAAGCATGTCCTAAAGACAGCTTCTCATTACCTCATATCGATCATTTAGTCGAGGCAACCGCGAGTCATCAATTATTGTCCTTCATGGACGCCTTCTCAAGATATAACCAGATAATGATGGATCCTGAGGATCAGGAAAAAACCGACTTTATAACAAAACATGGCACCTACTATTATAAAGTCATGCCCTTAAGTTTAAAAAACGCCAGAGCCACCTACGAAAGGCTCGTGAACAAAATGTTCGCACAACAGCTTGGAAAAACAATGGAGGTTTACATAGATGACATGCTAGTCAAATCCTCAAATGGAGATGATCACGTCAGTCACTTCCGAGAATGCTTCGATATCCTCAATAAGTATGATATGAAACTTAACCCTGCTATATGCACCTTCGGGGTACCACCATGAGAGTTTCTAGGATACCTCGTAACCGAACGAGGTATCGAAGCTAACCCCAACCAGATAGCTACCTTTCTGGAAATACCATCACGAAGAATGACCAGGTAGGTGCAAAGATTGACCGCATGAATCGCAGCCCTAAACCGATTCATATCCTGATCTACTGACAAATGCCTCCCATTCTACAAACTCCTGCGAAATAAGAAAAAGTTTCGGTGGGACGATGAATGTGAGGAACTTCATACAACTTAAGTTTTACCTCTCTGAACCTCCGATACTTTCCGAGCCTGTAGAAGGAAAACCTCTGTATCTCTACATCGTCGTATCCCCAGCTGCAATTAGCGGCGTATTGGTAAGAGAAGAGCAAAACGAACAGAAACCTGTCTATAACACGAGTAAGAGCCTAATAGACGCAGAAAAGCGGTATTCTGCCATGGAAAAGCTAGCTTTGGAAGTAGTGACAGCTGCCAGAAATCTCTGACCATACTTTCAGTCATATTCGATCATCATAATGACGTCCCAGCCATTACGCTCGATATTGCATAGCCCTAACCAATCCGGGCGTCTTGCTAAATGGGCCATCGAGCTCAGTGAATACGACATAGAGTACCGACCTTGAACTGTAGCCAAAGCTCAGGTTCTAGCTGACTTCGTCATTGAGTTAGCTACCGAATATCTCGACATTGACTCGATAGCACCAAAATGGACCCTCCACGTTGATGGAGCATCCTCGAAACAAGGCTCCGAAATTAACCTAAGGCTAACTTCCTCAACGGGCGAAATAATTGAACAATCTTACATATTAGGCTTCAACTCTTCAAGCAATGAAGCTGAGTACAAAGCACTGATCACATGCTTGAAACTGGGAATAGGGCTTGGGATCCGAGAGCTCAACGCATATAGCGATTCACAGTTAGTAGCTAGCCAATTTCACGGAGAATATGAAACAAGGGATGAGAGAATGGGGGCATATCTCGAGGTCGTTAAAAACCTCACAAAACAGTTCGACAAATTCGAGCTAACAAGAATTCCACACGGAGAAAACTCCTCCGCTGACGCTTTAGTGGCGTTAGCCTCCACCTCAGACCCCTTATTTAAACGAATCATACCAGTAGAAGGTATAGATAAGTCTAGCATTGACATAGCTACCAAAGATGCAATCAACAACGTTCAGAAGAACGTAAGATGGACACTCAACCTCAGGTAGTGGCTACCACAGCTGTACGGGACGAACACCTTACCCAAATCCTTACCACATTTTGGTTCCCAAAAGCCAAAACTCGCAATTTCAAAGGGCGAGCTTCCGGGGTCACGATCCGGGCTCCAGACTTAAGCGTTTGCACATCAGGTATTTCTGGAAACGAAAATTCCTCGGAACCTAATCTTTGAGATACTTCCAGGGGCAAGATCCAGACTCTAGACTCAAATATGAGCACAAAAGGCATTGCTGAGAATAAAGACTCTGAGTGGCCTGATTCCTATAATACCTCCGGGGGCATGACCCAGATTCACGAGGAGCTCGATAGTGACCTAAAACGCGTAAACAAACCGACACAATATCTTCCGATATCTCTCCATGAAAAAGTACTTGGAAGAGAAGATTGGAGAACTCCAATTTTGCAATATATTCGGGAGGGTATAGTACCGTCCCCCCCCCCACAAGTGGGAGGCTCGAAAACTCAAAGCATTAAGCTCAAGGTATTGCATAATTGAATCCAACCTTTATAAACGAAGCTTGTCACGGCCGTATCTAAAGTGCGTTCACGGCCTCGGTGCTCTTAAACTCATGGCAGAGGAACACAAAGGGTCATGCGGAAACAACTCCGGTGGTTGAGCCTTAGCTATCCAAATCAAAAGACAGGGTTACTTCTGGCCAACTATAATCGCAGACTGTGAGACATACTCCTCCCAATGCGATAGGTGTCAGAGACACGCCCCAATAATTCATCAACTGACTGAGAAACTCTCCTCAATATCGACACCTTATCCTTTTATGAGATGGTCTATGGATGTGGTCAGACCATTCGTGCCTTCAGGCGCAAGTTAGCAAAAGTTACGCTTTCTGCTAGTCTTAAAGACTACTTCACCAAGTGGATAGAAGTGAAGCACTTCAATAAGTCGCTAAAGTCGAAGTAGGGACATTTGTGTGGTGAGATATCGTATGTCGCCATGGAGTCCCATACGAGATCGTTACCGATAATGGATCACAATTCATATATGAAGATTTCAGAGCGTTCTGTGATACGTGGAACATACGCCTTACTATCTCCACACCGAGGTACCCTCAAGGGAACGACCAAGCGGAGGCTGCTAATAAATCAATATTAGCTAACCTCAAGAAACACTTAGGTGCCAAAAAGAAATCTTGTGCAGAGAAACTTCCTAAGGCTCTCTGTGCATGTCGAACCACCCCACGAAGATCTACCGAAGAGACCCCTTTTTCTCTAGCCTATGGGATGGAAGCTGTCGTTCCTACCGAAGTCTTGGTGGGAAGCCTCCGGCGAAGTTTGTGCACCTCAAATCCAGAGGTTAACAACCAATTACTCATACATAACCTCGACCTAATCAAGGAACGACGAGACCAAGCCTTCGCTCACCTCCAAAACTACGGGTAGTTCGTTTCTTCAAGAATAGTCCGGGCCAAGGTATTCTCTTACTTGCTGATTCCCCACTTACGTAGACAGCATGGTGTGATTCTGACTGGGCAGGTTGTCCGCTTACTAGGCGTTCTCTTTCCGGATATTTTATTCAACTTGGTAACTCTCCCATTTCATGGGGGACAAAGAAACAAAGACCGTTTCTTGTTCTTCTGTTGAGGCTGAATATCAGGCTATGCGCGATACATTTCGATTTGGATCAAGATGATACTGCTAGCTCTCAGCATTGATACTTCGGAACCAGTTAGTTTCTTGTGCGACAATCGAGCGGCTATTCATCTTGCAGCAAACCCGATATTTCACGAACGCACAAAACATGTAGAGAATGATTATCATTTTGTTCGAGAGGCGGTACAACGAGGAATAATTGCCACAAAGAAAGTTTCTACAATGTCTCAATTGGCAGATATCTTTACCAAGGCTCTTGGAAGTGCGGACTTTCAGCGTTTCAAGTTCAAGATGGGCATTAGTGACCTATATGCTCCATCTTGAGGGGAGGGTGTTGGGATATAATATATGTTCATATTGTGAATGGGTAGTTAAGTTATTTATTTAAGGTTATCATTAAGTTAAACATCTTGTATAAAAGACTTTTGTTTTCTATGATGAATGATATACAAAAAAGAGCGATTAACAACTCGATCTCTAATCCTTCTTAACAGATTGCTTACTCGTGACTTAGAATTGTTCTTGGTTGATTGGTATCAAGAAGCAATGCAAAACTTGTACAACGTATTATTTCGTACACATCAACATTCCAACATTGCTCAAAACCGCCATTTTGACTAGACTTTAAGTGTGAACACACAAAACACATTCTTGATAGATATAATGTCATACTAATAGACACCACCGACCCCTGAATTTTCAAATAATATGAAGTTACTCTGCTTTTATTGAGGTTACTTGGAAAGAAAGACAAGGTTATGGCTTTTTATTACCTTGTTTTCCATATAACCATCAAGCCAACTCTGACCGGAAAGACTTTCAAGTTATAGACGTCTTCTTAGCTATCGTCAGATCCAAACAAATTCATAGATCCAGACTATATTCTTCCTTACTATCCTTACATACTTCTTAGAATCTTTCACTTTCTAGCACTCCACCAAATCTTACGACAATCTATAATTATTTACGATCTTCTCTCCTTCATGATCATCGTTCGAAGATTATTCTCCGTCTGATGCTCATAATTCGAAGATGAATCATTGTCCGAAGATGATTCTCCGTTCGAAGATGATTCTCCTTCATGGTCATCGTTCGGAGATGAGTTATTACCAGTCTTTTCATTTATATCATTCCAACTTAGCTTTGAAGTTTCAAAGCTCCGTGACCGTTTCACGTTTATAACGTCCGAAGCAAATCTACTCACTCGCGTTGGATTTTCAGCCAACTTAAACCCGAGCGTCACGTTGCTGCTCACCACTATCCTTAGCTTCCCTTCTGATCCAACTACCTTAGGATTCTCGTCTAAAGATCATTCATGCCAATCCATTTCTGAATTCCCCACTGGTTTTAGACTCGGTAAAGCGATTGCAGCATCGATGTACTCGTCTATAGTTATGTCGACAACTAGCTTCTTGACCAGGGCATTAGTGATAATGGATTTTTTTGTTATGCTAAGACAGTAGAAGATGACACACTTTGAGATCTATGAAGAACATTGTTGTTTCTTGGTGATTCATCAAAGGCTGATTCTTTTTTTTTTTATTCAGCGTTCTACGAATTATCGATTCCCACTTCGGTGTTAGTCCTCGATCTTCTGCTCCAAATACATTTCCAACGTTCAACGGAACCAATTTTTGAAACCTAAAACAATTTTTGCATAAAATAATGAAATTCAGATTCATCAAACAAAACAGAGGAAAACACATAGGGGTGCTTACAATAACGAATTTGTATGTGAACTTGTATCAGTGGAAAGACAATTGTTAATATCAATATCATTGACGGGGACGACTACTGGCGACATTCCATGTAGTTAGCATCAATTTCTATAATCAAGTTCACCGGAAAAGGAAAACATTGTAAGAGTGATAGATTTTTCACAGGTGAAAAGAGATGAAATTCCAAAAGTACACTTACTTGATATCCTTTGTGTTTATGTATTGGACTCTCGAAGTTTTCGATTTTTCTCGCATGTATTTCCTTTGGTAATCCCTGACACAATCTAGAAGAAAATTTTCAAATAAAGATCATAAATATTGTGATGCTCGGCCTACAAGGGCCCAAAAAGAAAAAAATAAAAGAAAACCCTAAACTATTATGTGTGTGTCTCTCTCGTCAAAGTGAAGAAGAAGAATGGGAGAAGAAGAAAAACGGCGAGGAAGAGAGGAGAGAGAGATGGACGCCGACGTGAGAGAAAGAAGGAGAGAGGGAGTGGTCGTGCGAGAGAGAAGATGGTGGCTAGGGAGGTGACGTTGATCGAAGGTGGTGGAGATGTAGTGGTGGCTGAGAGAGAGTAGAGGCCAAGAGGTCATGTTGTTGTTGTTGATGTTGTTGCGGCGATGGCGAGGAGAAGAGCGATGATCCGTGGCGGAGGAGAGAATCACGGCCATGGCAGAGGGAGGCGAGAGAGATGGAGCCGCGGAGAAGCTTGACGGAACCGTGAGGTGGAGGAGCTTGGTGAGCTGAGAGACCGAGAGGAGGAGTCGATGGTGTTGAGCCGAGAGATCATGGTGTTGTCGTTGTTGTTGTTGTTATGGCGAGGACAAGAAGAAGAGCGTGGCAGAGATAGTTCGGTGTGGGGAGGAGACATGAACGGTGGTGGCGGTGGAGATGATGTGTCGCGACGGTGGGGAGTGATTGAGCGAAGAAGCGTTGTCCGATGGTGGCGGTGGTGAAAACTCTCGTTGGTGGAGGTAGCTTGCGGAGCAAGCAAGTGGTGTAGGAATAATTTAGGGTTTCAGGTGACTTGGGAGAGAAGGAAGCCGTGGGACCCACACCCGAAATCGAACCGGAAAAAACCGGAGAAGCAAACCGGATCGGGGGGTTAACGGATCAGAGAACCGAACCGGAGAGGCTAAACCGGAAGATGGAGCTGCAATATTCTGCGGATCTACCATGCATCAATGTTGGGAAGCCATCATAGCAGATTCCAGGAAGAGGTCCACAGATGAAGAAGAAGCCGGAGAGGAAGAAATGATGAGAGCGAAGAAGAAAATGGTGGAGTTGGACACATGGCGAGGGACTATTCCCAAGGAGGTGGAGGGAACAATCCGCAGTGCGGAGACCACTGGAGAAGCCGGAGCCTCTCATATCGGAAAGGAAGTCCTGATAGAGATAGTTCAGCCCGGAGATTCAGAAGGGGCCTGGGAGCTGCAATTTTCGGTAAGGAATTACCGTTTTTCCCTAGCTTTCTTTTTTGGGAATTTTCCATTTATAGGAGGTTACTATTTTCGGAAAATTTCTACTTTAGGAAAGTTTTTTTTAGGGTAGGTTGCCTCTTTAGGAAAGTTTCTATTTATGATAGGGTTCCATAAATAGCATGTTTCCATTTTAGGAAGGTTTCCAGGAAAGGCTAACCGGATCCTGTTTCAGGGTCTGCTCGCGGGAGAAGGATCTTCCGGGAAAGAAGTAGGAGGATCTGCGTGGGGTAATCAAGGGGGAAGTTTTGGTTAAGGTGAGAAGGAGGTTGGCGAGGGATTGAGCCGGGGAAAACAAAATGTTCCTGAGGATTCCAGCGAAGTCCCGGTGTTGGGAGTGGAGGCTGTCAACCACGAAAGCTACCAGAATGTCAGGCTTAGTTGAGGAGTTCTCGCCCCGTTTCATTCGCTATTTGTCTAATTTCGTTAGGCTAGGATTAGAGTATCGGCCAATGTCGAGCTATAAGTCTCGAACGAATAAGTGTATGTAATATGTATTGCTATGACATAAAGTCTTATACGCCTAAGTGCGATTGGTTGTTGGGTCGCTAAGTCGAGCCTAGGATAGAACCTGTGTGAGAACGTAAGTCCTAAAAATGACTAGGGTTAAATTTGGCATTGTTTGAGAATTGCGAAAGATAATAATAGGTCTAGATTAAACCGGGGATGTGATTCTCTGTTGGATAGTCGCCTATCCGGTTTACGGGTGTGATGCACCACGCCCTAGGGCTGAGGACCCTAGGAGAATCGAGAGGTGAGAAGTAGGATCTTCGCGCCGGGCCAGGCAGAAGTAATCCGGAGGGGAGGTGGCCATATAGTAGTGCCCTACGTTCAGGGGAACCCGGACGGGAGGGTAGCTGATCAATGGACCTCAGCAACTGGGTTGTGGTGGGAAGTCGTGGACCCTGGCGAGGGTACCCGGAGGACCGAACCAAGTTGACCAGTAGCTCGGGGGGCAGCAGGACCAGACAGTGTTACAGGCTGCTCTCTTTGAACTGTCCTAGAGTTGACCACCTGGCAGCAGGGCCAGACAGTGTTACAGGCTCCTCTCTGTGGACTGTCTTGGTGGGGATCGCGAGGCAGCAGGGCCAGGCAGTGTTACATGCTGCTCTCTGTGAACTGTTTCGGGTCGAAACCGCGGGGCAGCAGGGCCAGGCAGTGTTACAGGCTGCTCTCTGAGAACTGTTCTGGGGGATAGAACCACAGACGTCAGGGCCAGGCAGTGTTACATGCTGCTATCTGAGATTGTGCCGAAAGGCTGCAGGGAAGCAAGGTCATACAGTGTTACATGCTGCTCTCTGTGAACTGTCCCGGGGGGGGGTTCTATGTTAGGGCATGGGGTTTATGCCATGTTTGTAAGACGCACTAGGACAAAGGAAAATGTTTGTGAAAGTTTTAAAAGGATGTCTAGTAAGATAGGGTTGTTTTCAGAAAGGATTTTAACTTGTTAGTTGCTTGCCAGGCATAGTAGGTGCATTCTTTGGAGTTGTGGTCTAGTTCTAGTTTCTCGGGGTTAGGCGGGTGGCGGGTGAAGCGGAGTAGGGTCCGTCCTCACTGAGTGGCTTGTTTGAAAAGTCACTCACCCCTCTCTTTTCCTTTTGGTGTTTGTGCAGGTTGCGGTTAGAAGCGAAATTATTGACCGGTTGGTGAAGTTTGCTCCGGTTTTGGCAGAACCATTTGGAGTATTTCTGTTTCCTCGGGATAGGGATGTTACAAATATTTTGCCTTAAATTTTACTTTCGTGATCAGATTCGCTTCCTCGACGACTGTAATGGATGTCTTCATCTAGTGTATATTGTACTGACTCTCCGCCGCCTCCATCTTGCGTATGAGAATTTTTTTATGCCCGTGCATCGCAAAACGACGCAGAGAACAATGATTTGCCAAGGTTATATAGCTACCATAGATTTAATATGGGATTTTAGAAATACCCGATAAGACTAAATCTCAATCATAATAGACTAAAGAAAATATTTGAGTGCATTAGAAACATATATTTATATAGATATCGACTAAATCCATGGGAACCAAAGACATAAACGGCTTTTTCTTTAAAATAAAAACTAAAAAATCATGATATTGAAACACGAAGGTTTAGATTCATCATAATGCCAAGACGATGGTTAAGAAACATGCTTGTAATGATCTAGAAATACGAAAGTTTAGAATGATTATATTGCTCATCTTCATAACAACAACATGCTTATAATGATCTAGAACACGATTTAGAGCAAAGCACGAGAACTAAGAAAACCTTTCTGTCATCTCTCAGCAGGAGCGTTGATGATGTGACCCAAATAGTTCTCCTTGTGTTTATCAGCTTTCACTTCACCCCAACTGCACTCTGCACATTTGTAAACACAATTCAATTATAGTCTTCAAACTTTATGCAAAATCAATAAATCATTTTCGTCTAGATTTTACGAAATTCAGCTTTCTCTCACAAATTGCTTATATAACACAAAAACCGCAAAATCTATTAGTATATATTAGTATACATTTTGTACAATTTGTTAGATTGATGCTCGTATAGTTCCATGTTTGATTCTTTGTAAACTGGTACATATAAAACAATATGTAGATATTTGGTTTTCTGGTTTTGGCTTTGGTTTAAGTCTGGTTATTGTGTTGTATATGAACCCCCAATTGTAATTTAGTTTAATTAATGAGAATGAGATATTTTGGAAAAATGGTATCAGAGCAAATAATCTCCTTCTCTCTCTAACAAACTTTCCGTTCGCGATCTCTTTTTCCGCCGGTGAATCTCACCAGAATTTTCATTTCCGATTATCGTTTCAAGCTTCGGTGAGCTCTTCTTAGCTATTCATGTGCATTTCCAAAAGTTCATCGAAATCCTTTGTCGATTTTAGGCTAGATTTGAGATCAATGGGAAAGCGAAAGCGTAAATCGAAGTATCGCTCTTCTACTCCATATTCTCCTATTTCTGGAGCTCCGATCTCTCCGAAGACACTTGACATAGCTTCTAGTTCACATCCGCTTCGTGATTCTTCAGCATCTACAGATCCTGAGTTTCTTCGCCGATCTATGAATCATTCATCAAGAGTTCATTTCGAGGTGTCCAACTCTCCTGATAATATCCATTCGCCTTATCATCTACATACTTCTGATCATCCTGGACTTGTATTAGTATCAGAACTTCTAGATGGTGATAACTATAGTGTTTGGATAGTAGCTACAACTACGAGTATGGAAGCCAATAATAAGATGGGGTTCTTAGATGGTTCGAATGTTAAACCAGACGATGGAGATGCTTATAGTCAAATATGGTATCTGATGCACTTTCGATAACTTTTAGGGGTTTTTGATCCTTTTTTGATTGCTGAAACAAGAGAAGACGTTTGTTTTTCTTTTGTTTTTTTCTGTTTTTTTCGAGATAGATGAAGAGATGAGGAAGGTGATTTTTCAGAAGGTATTTGCGATGGATAAAAGTCTTTGATCGGGTGATTGAACTCTTTTTTTGATCTTAAGATTGAAAACGATAGAGAATGAACTCTGAAGTATCGAATTTGCTCAAAGATGAACAAGGATTCTCAATCACTGAGAAGAAATAAAAACTCAAAGGTTCTATGATGAAAGTTGCGTGAATTGAAAAGAAGTTGCAGCCAAAGTATTTAACCTAGAACTAATCCCTAAACTAATTAAACCATGCGAAATTACTAACCCAATTTGGTTAAGAAATTTCGCTGGAACTAAACCAAAAATAACCCAAATTTAATTAAAACCCAAATCCTAACCTAATTTAAATCCCAACTTAAATTGAACCAGAGAAAACCGAATAATTAAAAAGTATGATAAGTTGCTGATTTTGGTCAGCCTTGATCGATCTTGGTTCAACTTTAACTAAAGCCTGAATTCTCTTTTCAAGTCTCCGGGTTTGTGATCTTGTCATTGGTCCGCTTGAGAACTTGATTGGTTCTTGACTTGGTCTTGCTCCTTCTTCATCTTCCAGCTCGTCTTCACTTGAGCTGAACCCCATTCCAGCTTCCAGCTCCAGCTGTGTTGCATCATCCCCTCCCTTTTTATAGAGATTTGTCCTCAAATCTGCAGGGAATGGAAGCAAGCAGTAACATTGAAAGCGGAGCTCATTGTGTACTTATCTTGGAGATCGATCTTGTAAGCATTATTGTTGATTCTTTCTAAGACTGTAAATGGTCCATCCATGCGCTTGTTGAGCTTGTTCTTCCTCTCCTCAGGAAAACGCTCTTTCCTCAAACAAATCATCACCAAATCTCCCGANCGGGTTCAGTATCAATTCTCGCCTCTTCTTGTTGGTGTGGCGTGCATATGCAGTTGTGGAAGCCTCGATGTTCTTCTTAACCTGCTCATGCAAAGAAACAATGTACTCGGCCTTGGCTTTTCCATCAAGGTTAGACTGTTCTATCTCAGGCAAAGGCAATAAATCCATTAGTGTCAACGGTCTAAAGCCATAAACAATCCGAAACGGAGAAAGCTTGGTGGTTCTATTAACCGAATCATTGTATGCAAACTCAACATGCGGCAAACAATCTTCCCAAGACTTAATATT
>OVAN01009101.1:0-14999 GCA_900406275.1 Anastatica hierochuntica | reverse complement strand
ATGCGAGCAGTGAAAGGAGTCTTTCGAGCCTCGTCGAGGAGTCGATCGATCTCTGGTGCTGCGCTGGTCGCGTGATGGATCTGCGACTTTACGGCTTTCACCTCTGCCGCAGCTTTTGTGATGTAATCGCGAAAATCATCAAGATCGCTGGCAGTTTTGCGAGAATATATGCGCGTTCTGTTAGCGACTCTGGTCTTCTCTTTAGCCTGCTCTTGCCGTTCGACCCAAAGGAGGGTTTCTTCTTCCTCCGTCATGGGTTTTTTAAGCTCAAAATTGCGGCGAGCTTCTCGACCCTTCACCCTTCTCGGGTGAACGTCAGCGTCCTCGTCCGTAGGACTGGTGTGGTCGCTGAAGTCTAGGTCGATTCGCTCGGCCTCGTGTTCCTCCGTTTCTTTTTCAAGAGCTTGGAGGTCATTCGGGCCGGTTCGCTTTGTGACAGGCGTGACTTCATCGGGATTCTGTTCTGATGGTTTCTCTTGTGCGTTCTGGAGTGCTCCAGGCGGAGTCGCGAAGTTGAGTCTTCTTACGCAGAGTCTTGTTGCTCCACGTGGAAGGATGTTTTTGCTTTTCGCAGTTAAGGCCTCGACCTTTTTTGCGAGAGAGTTGGTGAGTTGGTCACGTTCTGCCGACTTCTTTTTGAGAGTCGAGAACATGTTTTTGATTTCCTCGAACACCGCGATGTTTGGGTCAGCGTTGACCGCGGTGATGTTTGTCGTCGGAGTGAAAGATATCGCGTGTGTTTATACCTGATCTGTTGTTTGACGTGAAAGATATCGCATGTGTCCCCTCCTTCTAGCGCCAAACTGTGGGAACCGGAATTGTCACTATCAATGTTATGTGCTTCACGGATTCTCTATAGCTAAAGATCGACAGATCAAGCAGTGAGTGCAAAAGTTAATAGATAAGAAATACAAAACTAATAGATGAACATATTACGAAACGAAACAAGTAGATAACGAAAGTGTATCAATGCGAAACAGATTGCGAAGCGATATGCATTTAACGACGGTAAAGTAATAAGATTCGTAAGAATAGGTTAACGTGAACGAATACAGAATGAGTATGAAAGCGAATCAAAAGTAAATGAAACAACGTAAGCGAAGAACAATTCGACATACACATATAACGAAGAAAGTTAAGGGATCTTATTCGAATTCGTGATCGGAGCGTGCGCAACCCGTGGCCGCGAACTGTTGGTGAAAACCCTAGAACTACAGCGTAAACTCGTTACCTAGTTGAGACGCAGCTCGTTTACGAAAAAAAAGAACCCTAGATTTTTCTAATTGTTTTGCGGTGACGAAAAAGTTCTTCCCCTCTTCTCTGTCTCCTTTGCGTCCTTTATATAGATCTTCGTGGGCTGGCTCGATTTCCTTTTCCGTCCCCGATTTGNNTTTTCCTTGATTCGAGTATATCCTTTCCGAGATTCTTCCTTATCTTCTCGATTTTCAATATTCATCCTGAAAATTAACTTTATCGCGAAATTGGGTAAACCGACACTGTAATTGGGCTGATTCTCATCCTTAATCGTAAGTGGACTGTTATTGCGGTTTGGGCCCTTCCGGGCCGTTTCGCGGCTAAGTGTTTTTACGATTCCTTTCGGAGAAACGATCCTTCGTAAGATCGTGCAATGGCGGTTATACGAAACGATAAGTCCAATCGTATGGTTTAGACATTTTCGGTGTTCGAGTTAACCGTCGTTGTTTATACGATTGATACGAAATCCTACGGAAAGGATAAGTTTTTACGTTTATCGTCGTGACGCTTTGACGGAAACTCCAATCGAGACGAAACGAGAGATGATCGAATAAAAGTTCGAAGGAGACGACGATAGGAAAGGACGTGGTTCAGTCAATGGATAACGACTGACGATTGACCGTGTCTTGGTGCCAACTGGCGTCAAGACCAAACCTTAGTCTTGGCGCCAATTGGCGTCAAGACTATATCGATCCTCAGTCTTAGACTTGGTTGATCTTTATTCTTGGCGCCAATTGGCGTCAAGACTTGGTTGATATTAAGTCTTGNGTCGTAGATTGGCGTTTAGATGTTTTCCCGAGACGATGCGGTTATTCGATGTTTGAATGTTTCTCTGAAATGATGCGGTTATCCGATGTTCGCAGTGGTTTTGTATCGTTCCGAAGTTCGTATCTTGGGATCTTTCGGGAGTTATTCAGGATCCTCGGACGTAACTTTAGCATTCCCACATTTAGTTGATCGTGGATGGCTAGACTTTGTTGAACAATCGCCTACGCGCTAATTTGCTTGCAGTCTTGGAGCCAATTAGCTTGTAGTCTAGATGACGACAAGTCTAGATGACGTTACGTCTAGACGATGACGAGTCAAGATGAAGGTAAGTCTAGACTACGCTAAGTCTAGACGGCGATAAGCCTAGATAACGGTAAGTCTAGAAGACGTTAAGTCTAGACGACGGTGAGCCCAGACGTTGGTCGTGTTTCCGTGTAAGTCCGATTATAGATGCGTTCTTGGACGTTGATTTCGAGATGGTTGTTTTTGACACCAACAATGCAATTGAATATTTTAGTTACTTATTTTTGTTTTAAATAATTATTTAGGGTATTTATCCGAATATTTGGTATCTTTATATGCTTATTAATGTTTCGGATTCACATTCGAATTTGTACTTTTTTTAATTTTCGGTTTATTCGGATACACGTTCAGTTTTAGATAACAACCGTTACAGTGAGACATGATCCATTTGGGTTATATGTCGAATCATGTTCGAATTTGATTCGGGTTTTCAGGTTCGAGAAAGATGTCCAACTCTTAACCCCTAGTGTGCCTATAGATTTAGCTATAAACACACAAAACTCATAGAAAAGAGAAACAAGCAATGAGCGCTCACCGGAGTCGAGAGATAATGATTCTTAGTTTAGCTATAATGATCTCTCTAACACTTCATCCAATACACCCATTGAAAATATTTTGGTCCATAACCAATGTGTTTGGCTTTATGTTTTCACTAACAGAGGTATTTATAAAAATTAACCAAAATAAAATATAATAGTGGATTGCCCGTTTGGATTCCCTTTGGAGTTCGATCTGTTTTCTGGGTGAGAGGTCAAAGTCTCACTCAGATATTTTTAATTTTGAGTGAGTTTGGTTCGTATCCTTCGTGATTATTTTTGTTGGTTCGAATATTTTTACCTAAAATATTCATTAACTATTTAAGTATACTTAATAAAAAATAAATATTCAAAAATAAATTCTATATACGATATATAATCGAAAATTTTAATATCAAGTACAAAAAATAAATATGAAATTAAATATTTTAGTTAGATATTTTAGTAAATAAATACTTATTTGGGGTATTCATCCGAATATTTTGTATCTTTATGTGTATATAAGTGTTTCAGATTCGGCTTCAAATTCGTATTTTTGAATTTTCAGTTTATTTGGATACATGTTTGATTTATGGATAATAATCGTTACTGTGAGACGAGATCCTTTTAGGTTTTATGTCGAATCTTGTTTGAATTCGATTCGGGTTTTCGGATTCGAGAAATATGCCCAACCCCTAATCCCTAGTGTGCATGTGGATAAAATTTAGCTATAAAAACATAAAACTCATAAAAAAGGAAAAAAGTCAATGAGTTTTCACCGGAGTCGAGAGATGATGATCCTTAATTTAGCTATAAAGATCTCTTTAATACTTAATTCAATAGACCCATTTAAAATATTTTGGTCCATAACCGATGCGTTTGAGTTTATGTTTTCACTAATAGAGGTATATATAAAAATTAACCAAAGTAAAATAGAATAGTGGGTTACGCATTCGAATAGCCTTTCGAGTTCAATCTGATATTCAGGGTGAGAGGTCAAAGTCCCATTCATATTTTTTTTTAAATTTCGGGTAAATTTGGTTTGTATCCTACATTTTTTTGTCGGTTCGAATATATTTACCTAAAATATTCATTAACTATTAAGTATACCTAATAAAAACAAATTTTCCAAAATAAAATTCAATATACGATATATAAAATTGAACTATTTATATCAAATTCAAAAAAATAAAAATGAAATTATATATTTAGTTACTTATATAGGTTTTAAATACTTACTTGGAATATTTATCTAAGTATTTGGTATCTTTATGTGCTTATTAGTTTTTCAGATTTGGGTTCGAGTTCGTGTTTTTTGAATTTTTGAGACAAGATCCATTCGGGTTTATGTTGAATCCTGTTCAAATTCGATTCAATTTTCGGGTTCGATAAATATGTCCAACCCCTAACCCTTAGTGTACATATGGATAAACTTTTGCTATAAAATACAAAACTCATAAAAAACAGAAAAAACCAATGATTGCTCACCGGAGTCGAGAGATAATGATTCTTATTTTAGCTATAAGTGTAACACCGCCGATCAAGATTATTTCAAAGTTAACTAATCCGCCGTGCAACAATCAAACAAGAACATGCACGAAAAACCAATTGACCTAACCAAACGTCCCAACCGAAGACGCTACAACTATGTTCCCAAACACTCGACCGAGGTTTCCAGTACAAATTAAGGATCCTAAGACCAAATGTCTGAGAACATGTATCCTAACAGACCCAAATTAAGGCTTTGCAACCTGCAGTCGGAGCTGCTAGTTGGTTCGTCGCGGACAAGGACTAGTATCATACGATACCTGAGTATAGTTTGCAAACATATTTTATTCTTAAAATATTCATGTTCAAACCACATAAAACATATAGACAGTCAACCTTTTCAAGTCTTCACTTATTAAAATACATATGCATTTATAAAAGGCATAAAAGCTACGCCAGGACCGCTCGTCCTTAACCCAACAGATACGCGTAATGGTTTACCTACAAAACAAAGAGTCTATTGAGCAACTAATTTTCTCAATGAGACAAATTTCCTAACGAATAAGGCATTCCCCACAATATGCATCAATCAATCAATCATGCAACCTATCAATCAAATATCTCAAGCATTATGCAATGCAACAATTAAGCCATCAAGTGATATCCAAATATGCACTTCCATCGCCTCCACCACTCGTCCACCGGAAGCCGTCCAATACAACCAAATCCTCCACAAACTAGATATCCCCACATATCCCCTAGGCTAGGCACATTTCTGGGTCTCACTATGAGCCCAAGATTTTCGGATGTCCGACAAGGTTCTGTCACCAATACGTGACAAGCATAAGCTGGTCACAAATACTTCATGAAGCTTATGGTAGTCTGCACCCCAACTGCATCGTCATGCACCAGGCAATTCCTGGAGATCAACTCGAGTTGTGCTCAGTGTCTGGCCAGGGAACAAATCTCATCCAGATCACCGGGTAGAGGAGTCCCATCAACCATCAAAACCATCAACAATACCATCACACCTCGGGTTCCTCACCAAGCGAACCCGATACGATACCTGCACATACATGTTATACCCTTCAAACCAAAGCTCGAACGATATAACGCAATCATGCAACATAACAATCGTGTTATATCCTCCGAACCGAGGCCCAAATGATATAACTCAATCACGCAACTCACAACATGCGTCATATATATGCTATACCCTCCAAGCTGAGGCGCGAACGATATAGCCCAATATCTCTCACAACAACATGTAGCACATACTCAACATCATTATCATACTATCAATCATCATGCATCACACAATCACATAATCATCATACAATTATATCACTCTCGTTAATCATTTGCCCATTTCCACACCATTTATTTATCCATTTCATAATTCTACAATTCAACATGCAATACACAATACCCTTTTTTTGGAGGCGCGCTAACCGCACCTAACTATTCATCCTATAACCGAGACTCACATGGATGTTTGGATGGTTTGACTTTATAACAGCTTGCCCTTACTTAGATCTATTCACTTTTATCTCGTGATCGGTTTCCTTGAACCTGTAACAAAATAATTTTAGTTTAGATATCCGACGTTCGAATTATCGGAAATAATTAAGCTACTTAGTCCTAATCTAAAGATCAACCCTAATTTAAGGATTAACTCTAATATAAGAAAATGCCACCCAGCTACCTGCTTCCGTTCAACGTTTATCCGAACATACCGAAACTATTTCCGCTTGGAATCGGTCGTACCAAAAATAATTCGGACTCTCGGGAAACTTATTCTTCAATCAAAAAATTATTTTTTCTTCCACAAATCTTTATTAATTATTCTCAAAGTCATCTGTCTTTAACGACTTAAGAATAATTTCTCGATAAATTTTTTCACATGTATAGGAAATTTTAGGCTGAACCGTTGGCATTTTCGATTTACGAAATTTCTCGAGGAACCTTTCGCAACGAAATTTTCGATTTAGTCAGTTCCACACAATATCCAATTTCAAAATATTTTTTCTTCTCAAGTAGGTCAATTGCTACTTGGCTTCCATTTCACACTTTTCGGTCAATCACTCGACAACACTTGCGGACATTCCTTAGTAGCATTCCGTAAGCCCTCTCAAACTATCTTGAGAAACTAATCTCTCGGTCAATTTCACTTGTCTCCCGACTATGGCTACTTGGATAAGTCCTACTTGGACGTTTCAATCATTACTCTTCAAATCGTTTTCCTCATCACTTGATACCAACCAATCTCATGTCTAAGACAATGATACATTAGTCATCATGCCCGATCATATTTCATCGCCAACTCGAGGTAAACGTTCAGGGTAAGGTTTTTTAATGGTACACCCTTATGCTTTTATTTTCATGAAAGCTGTCTCGGACTCAACTAGTCCTAACAACACCAAAGACACCTTCTAGGGTGTCGAACGACACATAGGTGACTCTTCACCTAACCATTTCGTAAAACCGTTCATTCTAAAATCCCAAATTCTACTTTTCCAATCACAAAATCATCATATGCAATCACTCAATCACCATTCAACACGTGTATTTAAATCAACACCCAATGAGTTAAAACCCAACTTACCTAGAACTGGACCCTCAAGAAGCTATCAAGGTTTTAGTTATTCTAACTAGGAAACTTACTTAATTAGTAATCGCCAGATGCTTGAATTAAATACACGTTATGCACTTTGGAATTTTGCTTGGACAGGCTCTATCCATATGACCTTCTACTCCACATACATAGCATGATACAAAACTCTTCTTACACTGTCTGCAATTATTCCCCCCTTTGAGTTTGTTTTCGTCTATGATTCTTTTGGTTAATCCCCCGTGTTTCACATGAACATTGACCCTTAATATTTTGGGGTTGCTCCATTGGTTTCAACATAGCTTGTTCTGCAATCATCCCTTCCTCTACATTTACTGCCCGCTCCACAAGCTTATGTAAGCAATGAAACTCCACCACTTGTAATCGACTCTGTAGATCTGGTCATAAACCTCTCAAAAATCTTCGTATTAATGCACCCTATCGCCTGCCTCATATGGGGAGCACCTCCAGAGTCGAGTAAATTCAGCTTCGTGTTCTAGGACATTTCTTTTTCCTTGAGCTAGTTCTAGGAATTGGGTCTCCAACCAGTCTCATACTTCAAGTGGGAAATATTTTTGCATAAACTCCTTTTCTAAATCCTACCATCCTACACATCTTTCTTCATAGTATTCCACCACATTATCCCACCAGTCTGAAGCGTCCTTACTTAAGTAATAAACAACGATTTCCTTCTTGAACTCTTCCGGATACCGAGTCGCACTAAAATTCTTCGTTAAATCCCTCAATCAGGCTTCAAATTCAAAGGGGTTGGTGCCTCCAGGGTATTCTATAGTTCCAATTTTTTTCATCATAGTAACCATCTTAAGATAGTTGGGCAGAGATGCTGGTCGTGGGTTAGATGGACCTTCTACCATTACTGGATGTTGATTAATTCGATCCAATAAACCATATACCAAGGTAGTAAGTATATTTGCACTCCTTGTGGTTTCCTTTCCATCTTCGTGATTACCATTATATAGCTCAGGCATAGCATGTCTTAGGATATCCAAATCATCCTCATTATAGTCCCTCTGCTCGTCATTTATTCTTGTATGGTCAAGGCTTTGTCTGGTAGGTTCACAGGGAATACTAGAAACATCAGATATCTCCATTTCCAAGTGCCGCATTACATCCTTAGACTCTTGTTTCTCATTCCCTTCTTGAGTCCCCTCGGGTTCTTTACCATAAAATCGTTTCGAAGACATTCTGCACCATTACCAAGGATAAGTTCTAATCCCAACTTCCCAAATAAAAGGAGAATGCTGGCTTTCTAAACTACCTTTTTCGACACCTAAAAATCGATAAAACATTTGAAAACAGGATCCCATGTAAACATGCTAAACCATGCTCTGATACCACCTTCGTTGCAACACCCTCGATCAGGACTAGGTCAAAGTTAACAGATCCGCCGTGCAACAGTCAAACAAGAACATGCACGACAAACAAACTAATTCTAACCAAATGTCCCAACTGAAGACGCTATAACTATGCTCCCAAACAGTCGACATGAGGTTCCCAGAAAAAATCGAAGATCCCAAGATCAAACGTCTTAGAACATGTATCCTAACATACCCAAATTAAGGCTTCGCAACCTGCATTCGGAGCCGCTAGTTGGTTCGTCCCGGACTAGAACTAATATCATATGAAACCCGAGTATAGTTTGCTAACATACTTTATTCATATAATATTTAGGTTCAAACCACATAAAACATATAGACGGTCGACCTTTTCAAGTCTTCACTTTTACAAAAGGCATAAAGGTTTAAACCACATAAAACATATAGACGGTCAACCTTTTCAAGACTTCACTTATTAAAATGCATACGCATTTACAAAAGGCATAAAAGCTATGCCAGCACCACTCCTCCTCAATCCAATAGATACAAATAATGGCATACCTGCAAAACAAAGAGTCTAATGAGAAACTAATTTTCTCAGTGAGACGAGTTTTCTAACGAATAAGGCATTCCCCTAATATGCATCAATCAATCAATCAATTATGCAACCCATCAATCAAATATCTCAAACATTATGCAATGCAACAATTAAGCCGTCAAGTGATATTCCAACATCCACTTCCATCGCCTCCACCACTCATCCACCGGAAACCATCCAGTACAACCAAATCCTCCCCTAGATATCGACCAAATATCCACCACATATCCACCATATATCCACCACATATCCCCTAGGCTAGGCACATTGCCGGGTCGATCCAAGATCTCACTCTGAGCCCAAGATTTCACGATCCCGATAAGGGTCTATCACCAATACGATACAACCATAAGCCGGTCACAAAGAATTCACGAAGCTTATGATAGTTTGCACCCCAAATGCATCGTCATGCAGTAAGAAACTCTCGAAGATCAATCTGGGCAGTGCTTGGTGTCTGTCCAGGGAACAAATCCCATCCAGATCACCGGATAGAGGAGTCTCATCAACCATCACAACCATCAACAATACCATCACACCTCAGGTTCTTCACCAAGCGGACATGATACGATACCTGCACATACATGTTATAGCCTTCGAGCTAAAGCGGGAACGATGTAACGCAATCATGCTACATAACAATCATGTTATATGCTCCAGACCAAGGCCCGAACGATATAACTCAATCACGCAATTCACAACATACATCATATATATGATATATCCTCCGAGCCAAGGCGCGAACGATATAGCCCAATATCTCTCCCAGAAACATGTAGTACATAATCAACATCATTATCATACAATCAATCATCATGCATCACACAATCACATAATCATCATACCATCATATCATTCTCATTAATCATTTGCCTATGTCTGCACCATTTATTTATCTATTTCATCATTCTACAATTCAACATGCAACACACAATACCCTTGTTTTGCATGCGCTAACCGCACCTAACTATCCATCATATAACTGAGATTCACCTGGAAATTTGGATTGTTTAGCTTTATAACGGCTTGCCCTTACATATCTCTATTCGCTTCTACCTCGCGATGGGTTTCCTTTAACCTCTAACGAAATAACCTTAAATTTAGATTTTTGATGTTCGGGTTATCGAAAATAATTAAGCTACTTAGTCCTAATCCAATGATTAACTCTAATCTAAGAATGAAAAACTAAACTATAAAGAAAACTATGATTTTAGAATTTACTTTAAGAATTCTTTAAGGTTTGGATGATATGGTGTGTAAATAACTAAAGGGTGAACAAGGGTATATATAGTGAGGAAAGACGTGAGGCTTAACGGGAGGGAGAGGAGGTGCTGCCCACATCAACCAATAGAAAGAGAGTGGGTGGATAGGTGACTCACGCTCCATGGAGCGACCTAAAATTTCCACCAGCTACCTGCTTCCGTCGAACGTTTATCTCAACGTACCGAAATAATATTCATTCGGAACCGGTCATACCAAAAATAATTCAGACTTTCGGAAAAATTATTTCTTCAACCAATATATTATTTTCTCCTTCCAAAAATATTTATAAATTATTCTCAAAGTCATTTTTCCTTAACGATATAAAAATATTTTCCCAATAAATTTTCTCACCCGTATAGAGAATTTTAGACTGAACTGTATGCATTTCCGATTCACGATATTTCCCAAGGAACGTTCTCGTGTCACAAATTCTTCACAATATCCAACTTCAAAATATTTGTTCTTCTCGAATAAGTCAATTGCTACTAGGCTTTCATTTCACACTATCTGGCCAATCACTCGGCAACTTTTGCGGGCATTCCTCAGTAGCATTCCGTAATCCCTTTCACATTGTCTTGAGAAACTAATTCTCGGCTAAGTTCTCTTGTCTCCCGAATATGGATACTTGACTAAGTCCTATCGGCTTGGATTTCTCGTTTCCGCACTTATGCTTCCATTCTCGATCTTCTCGGTGCTTAAGAAATTTTCTGATATGCTCATCTCGACCATCCAATTTCTGCCCAATTCTTTAATACCAAACCGTTCAAGGGATTTACTCGTACTTAATCAACCGTCAATACGTAATTTATTCACCCTTAATCTTCTTTGGTTCAACCCCTTAGCTATTATCCTTCTTCGGCCACTCATCGGATCTCGCCCATTTCTTAATTTTTATTGAGGGTCACTACAATAAGGATCTCCCTAATACTTAATCTTATACACCCCTTTATAATATTTTGGCCCATAACCAATGTGTTTGGGTTTATGTTTTCAATAATAGAGGTATATATAACCAAAGTAAACTATAATAATGGGTTGCGCGTTTGGAACCCATTCGAGTTCGATCTGGTTTTCGAGGTGAGAGATTAAAGTTCCATTTAGACATTTTTAAATTTCGGGTGAGTTTGGTTTGTATCCTTCGAGTTTTTTTGTCGGTTCGAACATTTTTACCTAAAATATTCATTAACTATGTAAGTATATCTAATAAAAACGAATATTTCAAAATAAAATTCAAGATAAAATATTTAATTTGAACAATTTAATATCAAAGATAAAAAATAAATATCAAATTGAATATTTTAGTTTCTTATTTAGGTTTTAAATATTTATTTGGGTATTTATTCGAATATTTGGTATTTTTATGTGCTTGTTAGTGTTTCAGATTCAGGTTCGAGTTCGTATTTTTTGAATTTTTGGTTTATTCGGATATTTGTTTGGTTTTGGATAATAACCTTTACCGTGAGACAAGATCCATTAAGATTTTAGTCGAATCCTGTTCTAATTCGATTCGGGTTTTTAAATTCAAAAAATATGTCCAACGCCTAACTTCTAGTGTGCATGTGAATAAAATTTAGCTATGAAAACACAAAACTCATAAATAAGTGAAAAAGCAATGAGTGCTCACTGGAGTCGAAGATACTGATCTCTGTGACGTTGTCCTTAATTTTTTAGTTCACATGATCTAGGAATTCGTACGATTATGATAGACCAATTCGTACCCAAAATATACTAATCTTATAAGAACTATATTTTTCGAGAATAAAAAGAGAGAACTATATTTTTTCGAGAATAAAAAGAGAGAATTTACCGACATAGATAGTTTTGTACATTTGGATACTTTTTATGTATTTTTCCACAGTTGAAAATTTTTTTTTATCATACCCCTTACACATTCTCTCTCTTCTTTAATTCCATTATTCTCTCACAGGTTCTCTCACACGTTCTCTCTCTTCTTTTAACTTACATGTTTTTGGTGTTCTTTATAATATTGTTCATTTTTTTTATTTACAAAAATTTCATCAAGTAAAAATCAAAACAGGCGTCAACGCAAAATTTATGGACATGATAATCATGGACAAATTCAAAATTCTATATAGTGTATTGACCATAAATGATTTAAAAATTAATGCAAACTTAATGTTTCTCATAATTTAGTTTATATAACACGACATTCCATATGTGATTGTGGATACAATCATATTATATATATAAATGCGTTAGTTTAAGTTATGTATTCATATAAACATTTTTAGTATACAAATTTTATTATAATTATCTAGTCTATGTGTTTTGTTACATGTCCACTTAAACTTGTCCAATAATATAAACTACTCATACAAAACTTAACCACAAAAACAATATTTATTAAAATATGTATCCAAGAAACCATATTCATTATCAAAATCGTCCACGAAATCATGTCCATTGATACATCATCACATTGGACGATAAAACCCAGAACCAAAATTAATAGCATATAAAGCAATGTCAATCATGATTGGAACGAAACAGTAACCATGTTCATTATACAAAAAATACTACAACTATCTATTTAGTGTGTTGTTATATGCCCACTAAAACTTTTCCTGAACAATTTATTCATAGAAAATTTAATCACATAACAACATTTATTCAAATATGTATCCACGGAAACCATATTCATTAATTAATTTGTCCATGAAATCATGTCCAGCGATACATCATCGCATTGCATGAGGAAACTTGGACCAAAATGTCCCCTGAAAGTTGCCCAATATAATATATTCATATAATACACAACAATATTTATTCAAAATGTATCCACGAAACCATGTCCATTACAAATTTATACGGGAAATCATGAATATTGATACATCATGACAACCAAAACTAAAATTTGATTTATCCCTCTACCTAAACGTCATTTAGATCTTAACCCAGAATCTGTTAAATATTGATAAAGTAGAAGAAACCACCATCAAAATTAATCACTAAGAGCATAAAATTCGAAGATTTCTTTATTTGAAAAGAATAAACAAAAACAAACGAGGAGCATAAGAGATGGAGAAAGAAATTCATACATGGCCTTGTTAACAAATTTAAAAAAAAACCTAAAATCAGATTTACTCCTCTTATTAAAATGATCCAGTCGAAAAAATAATTAGAATGAATCGTGTACGAAAATATTTGTTGTTGCATTTGTTGAAAAGAGAGAAGAGAAAGAAGAATTAAAAGCTAGAAAGAGAAGATGAAAAAACTAAAAGCTGGAAAGAGAAACGGAGAGATAATAGAAAAGTTGCGCATAAGCAAAATGACAAAAGAGTGAGAGAGGAAAGAGAAAAGGGTAAGAGAGATATTTAACATAAAAAGTATGTGGGTGTAGAAAAGTATCTATTTTGACAATTATGGTTGAGAAAAGTATTTGTTATGGTAATTTGTTCGGATAAAAAAGATAGAGAGTTGTGTTAAGAGTTTTCGTGGAAAAATTGTTGAGAATGAATGAGGCGAAAGATTGTATATATGGCTGACGGAACATAGTTTCTTGACTCACAAAATGTAGATCGTTCACGTACTCATTCAATCTCGCTTGAGATGTGGAAAGGTTGGTGCGGGGTTCTAAATATACTAATTTATAATCATACTTTCAAAATTAATACTTATGGAGGATGGAAGCTCAAAAGAAGTTGGAAGTTCAGAATAACTTACCAAAGGGGATACATCAAACCTCGAAGGAGTTAGAAGCTCATAATATTTTCTATGGACTGTGAAGTTAAGCCCCACCATCTGAACCTCCATAGAACAACTAATCCAACATTTATGGAGGACGAAACTCCTTTGGTAAAATTTCCTTGTCATGTTCTTCTACAGGGATTAAAGAATGAAAATGAGTATGTGCTTGGTTAGTTTATTAAATACTCTATTCTTTCAAGAGGGTTATTAAAAGGTGTTACTAATAGGTTGTAAGGTAAAAAATGCAACATATAATATAGGAAGCTAGGAGAATTCTCTTACATCTTTTATATTTTGGATGTGCAACCGGAAATTGGGTTCTCTCTAGAGGTGTTTGGTATATGGATGAGTGCATCATGCTTGTAGCTCCTTGGACGCCTTCTGCTTCTCTTCAGCTACTTAAAATCACAATTTCCTTTTTTGGGTAAATTGAAAAACATATCACTCATCCTCTATTCTATTCTTGGTGTTGAGCTTATAGCTTCAAGTGTAGGAAGGTAAAACTTCAATGGTCTCTGTGGATTATATGTGGATAACTGCGAGAGTTGTGAATTGGTGGGTTATATGTCCTCGAGCCAGTTTGAATGATTGCCTCTGCTACATTCAACCAAAAACATTTCGACGGTCCACCGATCCAAAAACAAAACACCTATATGATGGTTCATGAGCATTGTGTAGGTGATTCTAATGAGTGATACACAAGAAGATAATGCTTAAGATGCTTTGACTTTTTCTTACTATCTTTCGGATTCCCGATCACCAAAAAATGTAAAGATAAAAAAATCCCCTTAAGACCGCAAAACTGATGATGGTGATGTTGTTAAAGAAGCTTCACTAGAGCCAACACATGCAAACATTGTTAAAGATGTCTCACAACTCATTTGCACCAAATTTTAACTTCCTCGAACTTTTATTCCCGTGGAAGGAAAAATGTTTTTCCATCGCTCGCTACATTGTCCGAAGAATCCAAAAACTTGTCCGACATTGTAGCTTCACTCGGTGCATGTGGGAACCGAAATTCTCACTGTCAATGTTATGTGGTTCACGGACTCTCTGTAGCCAAAGATCGGTATATCAAGCAGTGAGTTAAAGAGTTAGTAAATATTAAATACGAAACTAAAAGGTAAACGGATTACGAAACGAAACAAGTTGATAAC